>JARHVA010000525.1:5145000-5189045 GCA_037957365.1 Torreya grandis
TTTTTATACCTGGCTTCTTGGAGCATGAGTTCCTTGGACTATCCAATATCTATGGGAATATCAAATGCCATCTCAAAATTAGCATTATTATGGGGAGGGAGAACATCATCCAAGCAATTTTCCACACCAACCATAGATCAAGAATCCCCCACACTAATCCCATAAATAAATGGCCCTCCCTTTATGAATGAGTAGATAGTGACGGTGTAGGATCCCAGAGAGACAAGCAAGTATCCGTGTGATGTATGATTCTAAACTAAACATGTAGTGTATCATAGAAATCTCTTATATTGCAAGATATTGTAGAAACATGTGAATCACACTCATGGAATGATAATGTGTCACTAAACATACTTTGGCCTAAAGTTTTACAAATAATAAATGATAATGATCTAGATCAATCAAATTCACACACACCACTTGATCGGACTGCGTTCATATGTCATTGTGATACCAGTAAGCCATTAAAGTCCATCTCACTCCTTACTCCATATTAGAAAAGAAGATTGGTCAAATATAATTCAACCACAAGATTCATTTAATTTACATCCTACTAGTAAACACATCATATAATAAGCTAATTATAGAATTAACCAATACATACATTTATTCTATCAAGCATATGAATGAATCTTACATTATTTTCTATCCCATATTATAAATAATGACTACAGACTATACCACCTAGATAAATACACATTTAACTACATATTTCTACTACCACATTTAGTTTCCAAACATACTACCCCTTTGATAACCCATATTACCATAGTCTAGTATTCCATGACATAACTACTAGTTTTCCAAAAACTTTCATAATAAGGTAGTCATAACTACATAAAAACACAACTTATATTCAAACAAATAGATGTAATGAAGTAAATACAGTTTTAATGGAACATAATAATATACTATCATAGCATTCATTAAAATTTCAAGACTATATGCATGCATTAATAAAGTCCTTATAACTATTACAACATACTATTGATAATAATATCCAACATATATACATATAATCAATCAAATATAGATATGAGTCTAGGCATAACAATTATAGTATATACCATTCAGGTATAACATACATCTATATTTTAGTACTCTATGATATCCCATACTATCATAGCTTCCCAAAAATTGTAATCTAAACTTACAACTCCAAGATTTAAATGATTCATATATATAACCACAATCAAGCATGTATAGGTCTATACCACCCATGTATACCCTAAGTCTAAATTGCAAATTAGCATTCAATGTAACATAACTATAATCATGCATCATGATGCACAATTATATGCTAGATATAATCAAACACTCTCTTAACTTGTATTGTACACAAATATTAAATTATAATTATATAAAAATAATAGTCAACCTTATTATTAATGATGAGTCAAATAATTCATAACCTGTTATGATCTTTCATTTCAACAACTCATTTCACTTCTAAGAAACTATTTCAAAAGGAATATAGTTTTTGGTTTCTAATAAAATTTATGACTTACTCTATCCATCTAATAAACTATTGGTATAATTCCTAAATAGGAGTACTTATACATCTTAAGCTAATATCACATGTAAGTGTTTCATTACTATGCAAAAACTAACCCACTGATCACTTATGTTTTTAATAGAGAATCTCTCATACACTAAATTACATTTAAATGAACAGGACCTGACACAAGGTTAGGTTCATGTTGACACAATTTCACCCTTATCTAGGTTTCATGACCAAATTTTTTTATATTTGCTAGCTTAGAGGTATACAACCTAATATATCTAAAGTACACAAACACATACAATGACTCTTAAATACATAAATATGTTCAACAATATGAAATACATCAACAACATTTATGATTCTCAGATTAACACTCAATCAATATAACCTTATTATCATGCTAATTTTAACATAGACTAAATTTATAATTTAAATAAAACACCTTTTCTATGAAATTTAAAGAGCAATCCTACTATTGTTTACTATTCATCTAGAGGTTTGTGGCCTCGCATTTGGTAAGTCTTATTATATCTCCAAAACTTTAACATAGATTATAATCTACTCATGGAAAATATATAATCATGGGAATACCCCCAATGAATATATATGCATGCACCAAAAATCCCTATTAAGCATACAGTAACTCATTTTAATGTCACATCACATTTAATTCTCAACTAACATATAATAAGTGACCCAAACTTATTATAATAAAGACTCATTTATTTTTCCACCATTCTCATACCTCATTACCAATTTAGTGGGAAAACATTTAATTGTTTATCAATAAAAGGATTTTACCAAGTTACAGATTAATCCATATATTTAAGTTAAGGATTTTCCAGACAAAGAACCATACATACTATGAATCTCAACTATTTATTTTTGCATATTCATTTGGATTATTCCCATTTTAATATACATAACTATATTACATTTATTTAACACCCATATTCAAGAATATTATTGTATAATATGTTTTCTAGTATGGGCATCGTGGTCACCCATAACTAAAAATCTGTAATCATTCTTTAATATGACAATCCAATGAAATATGTTTTAAGTCACATATAATATGGAATATAATAGTCAATGAGTCACATATGATACTTATGTGAGTTTGACTATAATCTAGATGATAAATGATATAACTCAGACTATGGTGGATCATCTATCATAATAATGGTAACAAGTCTAGGTTTATCTAGGGAATTTATGTGAACCACTTATATAACTTAAAGCTAATCATTCTTAGATTATATTAATATCTATGTGGAGTTATTGTTATGGGATCATATATAACTAAGATAATAAATGAGAATTGTAATCATTATTCATTATAATAGTTCCTAGTATCATGATTTATATGCAGAATGGCATCATGCCATGCGAGGCAAAATATGATAGGCGTGTAATTTTTCTTAACATTGAGAACCCAAAGGTCTCTACGTGCCTTGTATATGGCTTGCACATAATCCACATCTACCACTAGATCCATTGGTCCTCTCTTTAATGAAATTTGGTGGTTTTAAACCTTATACCTCCATAATGCATAAATAGGGCTATGGAGTAGCAAAAATATGGAAAACAAATTCACACATGAAATAGTCTTTAACATGATAGAGTTACCAGAATTGCTTCTAAGAGCACAAGGGAATGGCTCATAATATTATACTTTATTGATACACCATCAGTTTATATTTTTCATTCAATGATATAGGACTTAAAGTCTATAATAAATGAAAATTTACCGATAGTTTTCCATATCCATGTAACAGTTTGCCTAACACAAAATAATGGTATAAACATACTCAGAGCTATATATATTTTAATTTGGGTAACAATCGATCAAATTATAATTATCACTCTATATAATTACTATTCATAACTATCTCCAATAATCTATAAAAGTGTAAGTGTGTGTGTGTGTGTGTGTGTGTGTGTGTGTGTGTGTGTGTGTGTGTGTGTGTGTGTGTGTGCGTGTGTGTGTGTGTGTGTGTGTGTGTGTGTGTGTGTGTGTGTGTGTGTGTGTGTGTGTGTGTGTGTGTATGTGTATTAGTTCTCTAGTATATAGGTAAATATAATAGTAATCTATACGAGTAGTAAAAATCTAATAGATAAGATGGTTTTTTATAATTATCTATATAGTTATGTATATATTATAGATCTGACAAATAGTATGGATATGTTAAATTTGATTATATAGTTATAAGACTAGTATCTTTCATATAGTTAAAAAACTAGTATAGATCACTTTAGACAAGAATATATTACTGTTATAAATAGGTGACAATATATATATATAAGCTGTCACCTATTTATAACAGTAATATATTCTTTTCTAAAGTGATCTATACTAGTTTTATAACTATATTAAAGATACTTTATCCAATTTTTACCCTTGTATATTGGTTTGTAGATAGTCCATGTTACTATATGCTCTTAGGCACTACATATAAATAGATAGTATGATATAGAATCACTGTGCTACCACCAATAAATAGATAACTATCATTACATAGGCTCTACAAAGAAACACGAAAAAATGGAAGTATTTACAAAAATAAGGGTGTCTACCTAGAAATGTTTTGCTTTCTATCTAGTTGCTTCCTTGTCCCCTTTCCATATACTTTTTCTTCATCACTCTTTGTGTGCTTCCTCTCCCATGCTATGCCTCTTTTTCTTCTTCCTAAGCTTTGCTACTTGTCCTCCCCTAGATATGTGCTTATCCTCTTCTTTTACTTCCATATCTTCCTTTTTTTTAAAGTAATATTTTTGTTTTTATCTTTTTTTCTAAATTATGAGTTTTTCTCCTTTTTGTTTTTCATAGATTTATTATTTTTATAAATATTGATTTTCTTTGTTTAAAGACTTTTTTATTTTTTAATAATAACTAACTTATTTTTTACTTTAATATGTTTGATCTCTTATTCTAGTATTTTCCAATATTTTAATAATAAGTAATTATTTGGTATAATAATTAATACTAACAACTTAAATATAATATGACTAATGCAGACCCATTTATATTCCTTAAGTCAATCATCAATGTGAATTCCACAACATCACTATAATTACTCTGACATACTTATGTTACTTAATGCATTTCTCATCTAGAACACAAATAAATGACATATACAACAACCATGCTAAATTAATTATTTAAATGCATCAATCATCAAAAACATGTTAATGCTAACAAATAAACTATGCATTTACTTTGTACTAGTTACATGGTGTGTGCAGGGTTTTTGCCAGCTCTCTATTGACCTCCAACATCTCAATCTACATCACCCTCTTTAATGATGCTCTTCCTCTATCACACTTTGAGGGATGGAGTGTCATATGTCAAACTCATAACAAAATAGGTAGTTAGACCATAACAATCATGATATACATTTATCATAAATATATCTAAAATGATAAATCAACATGATCATAAAGTAAACACATATACTTACAATTAACTCATAGCAGGATGATCATGTAACTTAAGCAATATCCTACTGCCCCACATCAATATATATCTCATATCTTAGTCAAATATTAACTTATCAACTATAGATATCCACAGATAATTTAACAAGTTTACTTGGTGAAGAATTGGGATATAACTTCCTTCCCCCTAAAGTTAGCCATCATCCCTGATGACTTTGTAGAACTCTCTTTAGTTCTTTTAAGTTTTACTATTCCTAGAGTATTGGTCTTGTGAAACCTTGCTCTATGACTTATCACTACTATGCAAACAAGGTTTTTGATTGTCACTTACCCTAATTGATTCTGTCATGACCACCATAGGGTCTAAAACTATAAGGCAAGCCTAAAATATCTTTGTAATGGTTTAAATAACTTCACAAAACACATGAGATACTTATACAAGTCAAAATATAGTTCAAAAAAATCTTCCATCCCCACTAAATATCTCTCTAATTTAGAGGATATTTTTATCATTCTAGAGAAAAAGTTTTAGGGATCTTGGCAAGAATGATGTACATAATTTCATATTATCACTACTCCACATAACTTTAGCTAAGTATAACATGTCAATATTATCACTACTCCATAGATTTCTTGACAAGTATGATGATGAATAAGAACTAGAAATACTATAATTTGAATGTATATAAAATCATAGAATACTCATCCATAGTATACATTCATATGGCCATATGATTGAATTTGACAAGTCTATCTATCAAATCCTAAATGCAATAAGTCCATCTATCAGATCCAAACTCAATAAAAACTAAGTCAATGTGAGTCTAATTAGGATACCATCCTATTCTTAGAACTCATGTTCCTAATTCACCACTCTCCCCTCAGGTCTCTATGACCTAGTGATATAAAAAAAATGTGTATAAGATTTAATGACATATAAATCTATACTAAAAGATCATAGAAATTAATAATATATGTTAAATGATTCTAGATGTACCAACATACGTACAAGGAAAATTATACAATCAATCTATAATTATATTATGTTGGTACAAGCTAAAAATAGCCAATATCATATTCACAACTTAACCTATAGTGTCATATTTATTCATGGTTAAGAGGAACTAATTTTAAATTTAACATAAAATACAAAATATAATGATCACACATCCCTTCAAACTATATTGGAAAAACCAAAACAATATCTCCCTACTTGCTCAACTAGAATGCAACAAGTTAAGAGTTTATCTCAACCCCTAGATTGACAAGATGTTTTGTACATCCTATACCCTACTTGCTTCTAGTGAAAGGTACAAAAATAAATATTCAAAACAGCATGCTCTATGCAAAAGAGAATAATATCAATATAATCAAGGGTATTTAATATCATTATAATCAAATTATAATTCTTAATCTAGAATTAATATAAATTCAAGGTTTTCCACTTAACATGATCTAAAATCACAAGTTAGATAAACTAGTGACGCAAAAGAGTCATAGAAAGAAATTAGAGAAATATCATCTCAAAAAATAGTACATACCCACATAATGTAAAAATAAAACATCACAACATAATTTTACCAAAACACTATCTACTTACCAAATCTATAAGTATAGTTTCACAATCTATTTATACAACTAGGAGAAATAAAATACTAACCTCAAAGATGTGTTAATTCATCCAACCATACAAATTATATATTGATAATAAATAGAATACATTCTCCAAAAAATTCAAGGTAGTATGGCCAAACATCATTAAAAAACAAGTTACCATAAAAGAGAACATAAAATCAACATTAAGAAAATATGAATCGCCTCGATAGCTTATAATGATGTCAAATGAGACTAACAAAAACTCACCTCTAGGCTAACTATGAGAGATAAAACTCTTTCCTAAACTACATAAATTAATATTTTCAATCCAAAAATAGACTTTAAATATAAAGTAAATTCCCAACCAAGACAACAACATTCTGCTACAATAAAATTCCCACCACCCTAGGTAGTACCAACTAAAAATGGTCTTATAAGAATTTTCATTTCTAGGTTTTACGAATATAAGGCACAAAAATAAAGCAAATATATATAATTTACAAGTATCCCATGCTTATAAAACACTCAAAAAACACAAATGGCGAAGGTGACTTGATTACCAAGAAGGATGTAGTCACTCTCAAGGTGTTCAATCTAAGTGATCAAACTAAGGTATAAATCTCTTATTCATAACTCTTGAACTATGTTATGTGCTCACCTACCCAAACCTTGTATTCAAAAATCACCATGGGAATACTTGAAAAACCAATCCATAAACAACTCAAAGGGTTTGAGTTATCATAAGGGTACATCCTCAAGGTTCCCTACACACATTCCACAAATGTCTCAAACTTACAAAGTCATCAATCTATATAAGAGGATCTATCAAGTCTCAAAAATATAATCATAGATTAAATGTTTCTACCCTGAGACACCACAAATCCAAAATAATAGTGTTATACTTCATGTTTTTAGATTCACACCAGTGAATAGAAAGACATGGAATTGCTAATGGACTCATTAGGTCATAGAGTTCAAGCCACAACTTTGATACCATATGTAACAACCATGTTGGGTTAGACATAGAAATACATGATTTTTTTAGTTAAACATATATACCATAAATATATATCACCGCAATAATATAAATAAAGGTAATTTATATACTTAAGTTATGATATTAAACACACATTACATTTATATCACTGGTCTCTAATGTCATGAGAATGCTAAATAAAATGAATATAGAAAGTAATACAACACAACCATGATTGATACAACTTAGTAATCATTAATTTCAACATACAATAATAAGTAATTATAATTATTCATGATAATACTCAATAACAATATAAAATTTAATATAATGAACATAATTTATATATCTAGATTCCTAAATCATGAGTTCCCTAGACTCTCTATTATCTATGGCAATATCACATGTCATCTCAAAAGTAGTACTATTGTGTAGAAGTAGAGCATCATCAAAGTGCTTTTCCACAGCAACCATGGACCAATGATCCCCTATACCAATCTCATTAGGAAATGTCCTTCCCTTTATAGATGAGTATATAGTGATGGTGTAGGAATCTAGAGAGACAAACAAGTACTCGTGTGTTATATGATTCTAAACTAAACATGTAGTGTATCATAAAAATCCATTCTATTGAAAGCTATCACACAAACTTGTGAACCACACTCATGAAATGATAGTGTATCACTAAACATACTTTGGCCCAAATTTTTACAAATAATAAATGATAATGGTCTTGATCAATCACATTCATACACATCACTTGATCAGATTGCCTTCATATATCATTATGATACTAGTAATCCAGTGAAGTCCATCTCACTCCTTACTCCATATCAGCAAAACAAATTGGTCAAATACAATTCAACCACAAGATTCATCTAATTTACATCTTACTATCAAATACATCATATAATAAGATAATCATAGGAGTAACTAATGCATACATTTATTACATCAAATGTATGAATGAATATTACATTATTTTCTATCCCATATTAGAAATAATGACTACATCCTATACCACCTAGGTAAATACACATTTAACTATATATTTTTATTAAAAAACTTATTTTCCAAACATACTACCCCTATAATAACCCATATTACCATAGTCTAGTATTCTATGACATAACTACTAGTTTTTCACAAAATTTCATAATATGGTAGTCATAACTACACAGAAACACAACTTATATTCAATCAACTAGATGTAATGAAAAAAATATAGTTCCCAAGAACACAATAATATATTATCATATCATTCATTAAAATTTCAAGATTATATACACACATTCATAAATTCCTTTTGTCATAACATACTATTCATAATAATATCCAATATGTATACATATAATCAATCAAATATAGATATGAGTCTGGGCATAACAATTACAGTATGTACCATTCAAGTATAACATACATCTATATTGTATCACTCTATGATATCCTATAATATCATAATTTCCCCAACACGTAATCCAAAATTATGATTCTAAGACTTTAATGATCCATATAGATAACCACAATCAAGCATGTACGGGCTATACCACTCATGTATACCCTAATTATAAGCTACATACTAGTATTCAATATAACATAACTATAAGCATACAATATTATGAACCATTATATGATAGATATAATCAAACACTCTCATAAATTGCACTACACATAAGTATTAAATTCTAATTATATACAAGTAATATTAAACCTTATTATTAATGACGAGTTAGATAATTCATAACCCATTATGATCTTTCATTTCAATGACTCATTTTACTTCTAGAAAACTATTTCAAAAGGAATATAGTTTTTGGTTTCTAAGAAACTTGATGACTTAATCTAGCCATATAATAAACTATTGGTATAATTCCTAATTAGGAGTACTTTTACATCTTAAGCTAACACCACATGTAAGTGTTCCATTTCTATGCAAAAACTAACTCACTAATCACTTATGTTTTTAACCAAAAATCTCTCATACATTATATTGATTTTAAATGAACAAGACCTGACATAAGGTTAGGTTCACATTCACATAGTTTCACTACTCTCAAGGTCTTAGGGCCAAATGTTTTTATATTTTATAGATTAGAGGTATAAAACATAATATATCCAAAGTATTCTAACATATACAATGACTTTTAAATCCATAAACATGTTCAACAATATGAAATACATCAACAGTATTTTCGATTCTCATATTAACACTCAGTCATTATAACCTTATTGTCATGATAATTTTAACATAGAGTAACTTTATAATTTCAATAAAACACCATTTCTATGAAACTTAGAGAGCAATCCTACTATCATTTACTATTCATCTAGAGGTTTGTAGGCATGTATTCAACAAGTCTTTTTATTTCCCCAAAATCTTAACATATATTATAACACACCCATGGAAAATATATAATCATGAGAATACCCCTGATGAATATATATGCATCCACTAAAAATCCCTATTAAGCATACCATAACTCATTTTAATGTTACATCACATTTAGTTCTCAACTAACATATAATAAGTGACACAAACCTATTATAATAAAGACTCATTGAGTTTTCCACCATTACCATACCTCATTACCAATTTAGGGGGAAAACATTTAATCATTTATCCTTAAAAGGATTATCCAAGTTTGAGATTAATGCATATATTTAAGTTAAGGATTTTCTAGATAAAGACTTGTATGTATAGTAAATCTCAACTATTTATTTTTGAATATTTATTTGGATTATTACTATGATTAATGTATATTCCCATTTTAATAGACATAAATATATTATATTTATTTACCACCCATATTTGATCATATTAATATAATATGTCTTCTATTATGGGCATCATGGTCACCCATAATTAAAAATTTGCAATCATTCTTCAAGATGACAATCTAGGGAAATATGCTTTAAGTCACATATAATCCAAACTATAATAGCCAAAAAGTCACATATAATACTTATGTTAGAGTGACTATAATCCAAATTATAAATGATATAACTTAGACCATAGTGGATCATTTATCATATGAATCGTAAGAGTTCTAGGTCTATATAGGGAATTTATGTGAGTCATTTATATAACTGAAAGCTAATCATTCTTAGATTATATTAAAAACTATGTGGAGTTATTATTATGAGATCATTTATAAATTAAATAATAAATGACTGATGCAATCATTATTCATTATAATGGTTCCTAGTATACATGCTTTATATGTATACTAGCATCATGCCATGCAAGGCAAAGTATGATAGGTGCATAATTTTTCTCAGCAATGAGAGCATGAAGGTCTTTGGATTCCTTGTCTATGGATTTAAAATAATATTCATCTACCATTGAATCCATTGGGATTCTCTCTAATGAAATTTTGGGGCTTTGAACCCTGCACCTCTACAATGAACAAATAAGGATATGGAACAACAAAAATATGGCAATCAAATTTGCACATGAAATAGTCTTTTACATGGTAGAGTTACCAGAATTACTTCTATGAGCATAGGGGAATGGCTTATGATATCAAACATTATTCACTCACCATCACTCTATATTTTTCATTAATTGATATAGGACTTAAATTCTATAATATATGACAAATTATCGATATGTTCTCCATATCCACATAATAGTTCACCCTAACACAAAATAATGACATAAACATACTTAGAGCTATATGTATTTTTTAATTTGGGTAAAAATGGATCAAATTATAACTATCACTCTATATAATTACTATTTTTTACTATCTCCAATAATATATTTTAGCATTTTCCAATATTCTAATAATAAGTAATTATTTGGTACAACTATTACTACTAATAACTTAAAGATAATATGACTAATGCAGACCTAGTTATATTCCTTAATCCAATCATTAGCATGAATTCCAAAACATAACTATGCTTATTATGATAGACTTATATTACTAAATGCATTTATTGTCTAGAACACAAAAATCATGAGATACACACAACTAACATGTTAAATCAATTATTTAAATGCATCAATCATTTAAAACATGTTAATGCTAAAAAATCAACTATGCATTTACTTTGGAATAGCTATGTGGTGTGTGTAAGTTTTTTTCTATCTCTCTATTGACCTTTGACATCTTGATCTATGTCACCCTCTCTGATGATGATCTCCTTCCATCACACTCTAAGGGATGGATTGTCCTGTGTCAACCTCACAACAAAAAAGGTAGGTAAACCATAACAATCACGATATACATTTATCATAAATATAGTTAAAATGACAAATCAATATGATCATAAAGTAAACACATATACTTATAGTTAACTCATAGCAAGATTATCATGTAACCTAAGAAATATCTTGTTGCCCCATATCAACATATATCTCATAACCTATTAAATTCTAAATTTGTCAACTATATATATCCATAGATAATCTAACAAATTTTCTTGGTGAGGGATCAAGATGTAATAGGTTTGATTGAAAAAGTGTTTTGTGAACCTATTATATGGTATCCAAAATTTGGCTAACATCTTTGGTGACCTCTTTGGGATGCTTGCTTGTTAATCATATTAGACCAATTTCTTTATATTTCTATTCGGTAATGGAGTCACTTGCATATTATAATATGAAAACTGTTACAACTCTTAGAGAATCAAAATCACACCACACCACACAATAAAAGACAAAACACAACATGCAAAAGTCATTTAGGGAAGACCACACAATAACAAGCTTACACAAAACACTATGTTAGGAACTTATGGAAAAGAAACACACCACAAAACTATGTATAAAATAAAAAATTGACCTTAGTAATAAGGATTCAATTGTATCCCATTGACTAGGATACTTAGTTCTTCTACATTGAGCCTTGATAGTCAAAAGGAATTTTTCTCTTTTCAACCAATGATCACATAGGGCCCACTCCATAATGTGTCAAACTTTGTGTGATTACTAGGCTTGGACCTATTTTCATCCCACTTCAAAATAAGATCACCCTCTTGGAAATTTCTTTCACTAGGTTTCATATCAAAGGATTATTCATTTGGGATTGGTGGTACTCCAAGATATGCATGGATTCATCTCTTTTATCCTCTAGTTCCATCAATTATACCATCATCACCTCCATAGGTTCATTCTAAATTAGTTCTAATTGATGTGATAACTCTAAGGCTAGCAACTCAAGACTAATAGGTAGTTTTGCCTCTCTTTCATACACAAGCATGTATGGTGATTTACCCACAACCCTCTTAGGAGTGACTCATTATACCATAAGGTTATCTTAAACTTTGTATGATAAGTCCTTTGAATTTCATCAATTATCCTATTGATTATCTTGATCAAGTTTTTATGTGTAAAATTTTTGAGCTCATTCCCTTAGGGGTAGTAGTTAGAAGAGGTACTTAGGTATAAGTCATGTTTATTATCCCACTCACTTATCTTTAAACTAATGAATTCTAATTCATTATTAGATATGATGGTTGATGGTGCTCCAAATCTAGTTACTATGCTCCTATAGAATTCAAGTATTGTACTTTCATTAGCCTATTTAGGAGATACTAGCTCTACCCACCTTACAAAGTAATTAGTGGTTATGAGTATCCACTTATGAAATACACTTTATGGGGGTTAATCATGCCTATGAAATCAAGCCCCCATTGCATGAAATGTTGATCAACTTGGATGTGATTGAGAGATAAGGCTGCTAACATTTAATTTATAGTGAAGAAAGTAGACCTTTAAAATCTTCTTACCCATACATAAGAGTATTTTAAGAGGCTAGGCCAATAGTATCCTTCCATCATTATATTTTATACTATAGTTTTGGGAGAAAAGTGACCTCCTATAGGTCCATCATGAAATTACTCCAAAATTCTACCTACTTGCTAAATCTCAACACATAAGAAACATACAATTACGGTCATTTTTGAAAAGGACCCCATATACAAGAACATAAGGTATACATTGTAGCCTAAAGTACCTTCTCTTTTAATTTTATAAACTAGTTGGACACTCACATGTTTGAAACAATCTTGTCATGCTTTGTATCCAGCTTTTAGTGTAAAAACTACCTCTTCATCTCCTTGAAGTTCCAATGCTAAGTGTTCACATAGGCCCTTACCCATTACTATCTTGGTGACCTTAATCTCCATATCATACTACATTACTTTGGTAATCCAAATTTCCCTCTTCTCATCGAAGTCTCTATTGAGAAGGAATCCTTTAATGTTTGGGTGGGATACCATAATGTTTATTTTATTGTTTGAGACCATATTCTAAATTTTTTTAGACTTCTAATGACTATCAAGACTTGTTTCTCCATAAATTTGTACCTCTCTTCATATCCTTCAATCCCTTCACTAAATAATGTAATGGGATGTTCAATACCTTCACTATTTTATTCCATAAAAAAGGTAGATATGGTGTCAATGTTAGATAAAGCATACATAAATAAATATTTTGAGAAATAATGGATAATAAAATTAGGTGTGTGTGTGTGTGTTATGGCTTGATTTATAGCTGTAAAACCAATCCTCCCTTACTTAGTCCAACTAAATGCTTGGTGTTTATTTAAAATATCTATCAAAGGTTTTATAAGGTTGGTAAAACCAAGTAAAAACCTTATAATGAAGTTTATTTTTCCAACAAAACTATGCATTCCCTTCTTATGCAATGGTAGAGACAAGGCCAAATTGACTTTCACCCTTTTAGGTTTTATAGCCAAACCTTCCTTAGAGATAATGTGGCTTAAAAAATTATCCTCATAGACTAAATAAACACTTTTTTGGAGGTTTAAATATATCCCAAACTATCTGCACCTTTAAAAAAATAGTCTTATGTGAGTTAATGGTCACTAACATTCTTTAAAAAAATAGTAATGTCATCAAGGTATAATAACATCTTCTTGATAAAACATTAGAAGGCCATGTCCATAGCCTTTTTTAAATCATCCCCTACATTATATATCCCATAAGGCATCATTTTATAGGCATAGGTTCCCCATTTGGTTGTGAATGTAGTTTTGTATTAGTCTTCTTCACCAAGACTTGGTTATAACCATAATATCCATCGAAGAGGGAGAAATGTTTAGATCCTACAAATATTTAAAGTATTTTATCTATTAAGGGTAGAGGATGATGGCACTTCAATGACATTGTATTTAAATCATTGAAATCTACACATAATCTAATTTACCCACTCTTCTTCCTCATAGGGACTAGATTATAAACCCATGAAGAGTGATTAATATGGAAAATTTTGTTTGATTCAATAAAATTAATCAATTCTTTCTTCATCAAAATTTCAACCTTGGGATTTATAGGTCTTTGTTTTTGTCTCACTATTTTTATAATTGGGTCTAACTCAATTATTTTATGAGATAGTCTGGGGTCAAAACCTTTAAGGTCACCATACTCCCATACAAATACATCTAAAAATTATCTATGTAACTCAAGAAAATTGTCCTTCTCATCCTTGGTACATATGTTTCCTAGATTGAGGAGTTTGTCCTTGAATATTTCAACTCTTTCAAAGTGGTCCTTATTTTCAAACATGTCTACCTTATCTTTTATTTTTTTATCTTATTCATTTAAAATGATTTCAAGGATCACAAATCCTTTATGGAGTTTTTTGGATTGTATTTACACTATTTGGTCACCATATTATTATTGAAACTTGGCCTTATTCTTTGAGGATAGCTCAATTTCCTCACATAGAATACATGTAATCTATTTTTCACTATCAAAAATTTGCTAGCTTGAATTATTGTCTAGGATAGATGGCCTAACTAGCACTTTGACATGTGGTTCATATTTCTCACTCTTGACATCATTTGGAATGTCATTATGAGCCCTTACTACTTCCAACCTATCAGCATGTTGATTCTTTTATCTTAGGACTCATTTCAATTTTAAGGCCTCAAATTATTCAATAAGGCCCCAAATCCTATGCTTGTATGCCTTCAACAATGGATTCTTTATATCATTCTATCCTCTAACCTATTGTACTACTAGTTTACTATCACTATAGGCTTGTAGCCACTTTATACCTATCTTCCTTTCTAATTAGATATGATGAACAGGTCTTTCATATTATATTGTGTTGTAAGAGCAATACAATTAGAAACTAATGGTGGAAAAGTACTCCTTGGAAGGAGAAATAAGCATTATACCTACCCCTACTCTATTTTGAATAATTTCCACATTCCTTATTCATTCTCATTAGGATTTGAAAGAATTGGTATTATTACTCCCTCTTCATGCATATTGTAGACCCATAGACTAGTATCTTCAATGTGATTAAAAGGGTAAAACTCATGGTTTTTAGTACCCCATTCATATAAAAAGAGATTAGGTATGCCATAAATAGGTACAACTAGTTCTTGGTCATTAGGATGGTCTCCCACAACATTGATAGTGAAATTCATGCTAGATGTATTTAGAACATAATTTTCTACATGAAACTTAGTTATAAGTTTAGACTTGATTGAAACCTTAGCTCTATATATAGTCCTAAATTCCATATAAGACTAGTCTCAAGTAAAGTACCCCCTTAATCTTAGTAGTAAAATCCATTGATAAACATAGATCATAATGGTGAATTACATCCACAACCATAACATATTGTATAATGGATAAATTAGGACAAAAATGAAGAGTAAGTTGTAAACCCTTAATTATGTAAACTATCTTAGATGCCAATCCATCCAACTATAACACACCTTTGGAGTTTGGTTCATATTTCATGTTTAACTTATCAGCTACTTATTTTGACATGATTGAGTTGCTTACTCCATTATCTATCAGGAAGTTATGAACTAATGAATATCTAATAATTATAGAGAGGTATAAATGAGTATTTTTATCTACATTCTCTATTTTAGTTGACATGTCATCATTAGTCTTCAATGCATTTGCTAAAACTTCCCCCTTTTTAGTAGCTTGTCTTGAGGAAGTATTGAATTTGGACAATTCATTTTGGATTATGTTAATTTGTATAGGGATTAACAATGTATACCATAATGGGATGATTACATTGACCCTTTTCATCTTATTTACATTTTTGTGAAAGATATACTAACCTTAAATTATCCATTAATAGGCATAGTGTTGCCTAGAGCTTATGAATTTTGATGTATGAAGGAACCTTTATCATTTTAATGTTTTTTATTTACTAAGCATTAGGGATTTTATTAGACACACCTATCCCTTGGGATGATATATATTTCATGGTTGGACCATTAATTATCTCTTGTGCCTCCTCAACCACTCTTCTCTTTGACCTTATATTTGAAAATTTATGATTTGAGTCCTTTTTAAGGTGCCCTTGATAGTTCACTATACATGAATATTATATAAGATAGTTAAACAAGTGGCTTCTAATTTGTTGTCCCCCAAAAATATCACTCATTTTTGGGACAACATTTGAACTATTTTGGTTCCTCAGACCAAAATTGTCTCTTCCCTTTTCAAAATTTGTTTGAGCATTCAAATTCCTCATTTTTTAGGCTTCTAAAAAATCTACAGAGTCTACAAGCAAAGTTCTACGGGCTTCATAGGTTGATTTCTACGGACTTTGAAGGAAAGAAGCAAGCTCTCAACACTCAGATGATTTCAAAGATGGTTCAATAACAAGGTTCAACCAAAAGAGTTCATTGGTGAGCCTCTAAGCAAGGATTGAACCATTGAACCTTGAACCATTTTGGTTCAATAGGTTCAATGGGTTTAAAGGTTCAACATTGGTAGTGAGAGTTAAGTGCATTTGTCAAGGTTCAAAGTTTAATCACTTCAAAGTTAAATCGCTTCAAGGTTCAATGACTTCAAAACACTTATCAAAGAGAAGAAGGCTTGAACCATTGAACCGTTGAATCATTGAACCACTTTGGTTCAAAGGTTCAATGGGTTCAAGGTTCAACAGGTGCAGTGACCAAATGGTTCAACGTGTTTGGTTAAAAAAGATCAAAAGGACTTAGCCAAATAAAAATAATGAACTAATTGGACCATTGAACCGTTGAACCTTGAACCATTTTGGTTTAACAGGTTCAATGAGTTCACAAGTTCAAAGGTTCAACCAATGTGATGAAGATCAAAGAGCTTATAAAGATCAAGGAAGTGACTGACTAATGGTTTAGCAAGTTCAAAAGCTTCTATAGGTAGGCTCAATCAAAAGAACAAGTTTTTGATACTTAGTCATTTTTAGGGAATGAACCGTTGAACCATTAAACCAAAGTTGGTTCAATCGGTTGGTTTAATCGGTAGGTTTAAGGGGTTGCCCCAAAGCCAAAGGATCAAACAGCCCTTGTGAAGGGTAGAAAGGGGGAAAATGAACCACTAAAAGGAGCAAAAAAAGTAAAGGGATTTCCTTCAAAATAAGTTCCCATGACAGAAAGACTAAGGCAAGAAATGAATTCTTTTAAACCTTTGTCTGAAGGAATTCCTTTGGACAAAAGTCTGAAGAAATTTAGGGAAAATGCGAGAGGAAAGCCCAAAAGAATTTTCGAAGGCCAAAGACAAAGTAGTGGAAACAATTCTTGTAGAATTTTTGTTTGCAGAAAAAGTCCATGGGAAAGCTCTGAAGGACTCCGAAGATAAAAGGCCGTCGAAGGACCCTGAAGGGCAGATACCCTTTACAGGGGACTCTCAGCTCTGTCAAATTAAAGGACAATTCCCCAAAGCTGAAGGGTCACCTTCCTTTTGGGAGGATGCAAAACAAGAAGTCTGGAGGAAATAAAGGATAAATCCCGTCAAAAGAAAGAAGCATGAAGGCCATCCAAAGACCACTTAAAGGGTAGATACCCTTGCAGTGGGTTCTCCTCGACCCAAAGTGGACCGTTTCTCAAGGTCTTGAAGGGTAGGTCCCCTCTAGGAAAGATCAAATGACAAAGTTGAAGGAATTACCGAGGAAATTGATGTGCCCAAAAATGTCAAAGTTGCAACAATGAAATAGCTGTTGATCCTTACAGGTTTAAGCATGGACCCGAATTCATTCAAAGGCTCTAAGGCCAAGACTAGAAGGAAGTGACTAAGGAACAAAGCATCAAAATTGAATCAAGGACTTGATTTAATTAACCAAAAAGGAGGAATGACCAGAAACATTTGCACATCAAATACATTTTTAAAAGTATACCGCTAGGTGGATATTGAAATATACAAACTTTCAATAGCGTGACCCATTTCTCTGCATTGAGAAAATCAAATGAGTAAATGCCCCTAAATTTCAGCATGTCTTCTTAACAAAATTCAATGCAACATGATGTGTTACCATTCTTGAGTCCTTCTTGAAGAGGTTATATAAGGGACTCTATTTTATTGTTTGATCTCTCTCTCTCTTCGATTATCAGAACAAAACTTTGCCCAAATTGAAAGGCATTACTGAGACTTTGAGCTCAGATTGTTGATCATATTTTGTTATTGGAATAAGAAAGCAAGTGACTTTTCAAACTTTTTGCTATGATATCTTTGTTATTGGGGAAACTATTCTTATGTCTTTTTCCTTAATATATTTTCTGTTCCTTTAATTCAATAAGATGAATTAGTAAAAGTTGTCAGGAAGGTGTCCTAAAGCCAATTGTGGAGAGACTTTGTGCCCCCATAATTGCCTTTAGTGTGTTTTCTTTTTATTTATGTGTAAAGGACCTTGGGATGACTTTGTGCCCTCATTGTCCTTCGTATTTCACTCTTACACAATTGAGGTGGAGACTTTGTGCTACATCTCAATATGTTGGTTACTACATCCTTGGTTACATTTTGCAATTACTACTAGGAGTATTCTTGTGGTTTGATGAATAGTAATTTTGAAAGAAGAGGAGTGTTTTATGTCATTTCCCTTGAGATTTTTCCTTTAGCATGCATCATCTCTGAAGAAAGAGATATGGATGGTTTATCCTACCCTTGAGTACTATTTTTTGTTTATATATATATATATATATATATATATATATATATATATATATATATATATATATATATATATATATATATATATATATAGGTAACCTCCCCTTGATGAGAGGAGAGATTAGTCCCTTTTTGATGTGGTAAATCTACACATTTGGATGACCAATCTTCCTACTTTGGATGATCAGACCTATTTTGTTTATCAGTACACTGATCGACAAAATATTCAACCAACATGATTGATTATTCCCTCCATTGCTTTCTCCTTCACTAGGTACCTTAGCTTGAGTCATAATAGGCATTATTCCCCATTGTGCCATAAAATCTTCATTAAATGCCTCATTTACATAGATAGATTGATCATGAGGCTAATCCATGGAATATGATCTTCATACTCATGCACAATAGGTACTAAGGATTTTGTGGTAGATGGAACATCTAGATTCTAACTATTTTATGGTGTAGTTTGAGTTATTTATCCTTGGACTTGAGAATTACCTTGAAAGCATGGTCTATTAGCTTGATAATATTGATAGGGATGATATGGATAATAGGGACCTTGGTGAAATCTCCATTGTTTTTTTTTATGTTTCATTTTGAGAGTTTTTATCTCTTCTTTAAGATATTTTATCTCAACTACCTCATTTTACATGATTGGATGTTTAGGAGTAACTTGTTTATGTTTAGGTGTAGGATTTGGAGCAATAGTGGGAATAGGGGATTGTATATTAAGAAATAATGTCATAGGGGGTGTTGGAGAGATCTTCCCAGCCTGTATAAGACAATTTTTAGCATTGGCATCAATTTTGTAGGAATTAGGTAGTATATCCCCTCCCATGGATTGTATCATCATGGATATATCACTATTAAAATACCTAAGTTAATAAAGAAATGCATGATGTGTAATAGGGCTCACCAAGATAGGTATTTTATCCCATGTTTTTTAATATATATTTTTAAAGTCTTGTATGACCTCTTGAGGGAACCTCTTGATGGTGGTTAGTTTCTCGGCCAATGACAAGTGATCACTCTTGTCTTCAATATTTTCATCAAAATCTCACCCAAGTGACCCCATGAGTCAACATAGTTATGGTTCAAATTCCATACCAATAAAAATCCTTACCTTTGAAGGATATTTTTAGTAACCTAGTAACTACATTCTCTTGATTGATATTATGTATATTTTATAAGTTTGTTATGTTCCTTATATGTTCAATAGGAGTAATAGTAGAATCTCCTATGTAATAAGGAACACTCTTAAGTGATACCATAGGAATAGCCTCATATTGTGAAAATTCTAGATTTATTTGACCATTTGAAGGAAACAAAGGGTAGATTTCTTTATTTTTCCATCTTATAAATTAGACCCAAAAAGACTCTCCTTATAGATATATGAGCAGTATAAGACTTCTTTGAATATGGATGTGTATTAACAAATCTTATTGTTTGAATGAAAAATAAAGTAACTATAAAAACTCAAAATTAATGCCTTTAGTAGAGGATATTGTGTTACCTTAGGCATGAAATTAGAGCACTAGTTTTCAACCAAGAGCCAATGATTGTTCAAGTCACCATATACTCCATGAAGGAAGCTATTATAACTTCAAATTTGTCAACACCAACATCAACCTTAGAAAAATTCATAGAACAAAGGTCACATTGGGTGTTCTAAAATTGTTATCACCCAAATTTTCACCCTAAATAAGGATTTTAAATCCTTCTCAATTTGGGATAACATGGAATCACCTCTAGGTGTGGGTAACCTACTTAAAGAGGTGAATCTCTAGATTATGGGCTAGCACCCATTAAAAACACCTAAATCTAATCATTAAACTATTTGATTCAGAGTCAAAGGGGTATAATGGACTTAAATAAAAGGAAAAATATTGAGGTGATACACCAAAGTTGACTCCACTACTTTCTTACACTTACACTATGAAAGTAACTATAAAATGGATTTCAACACTCAAAGCCAATGCTTCTAATAATAGTGCTTCAATACAAAGGTAGGATGCAATGTAGTCTTTTAGATGAAATATTATCAAGCCTAATAATATATAGTAATAGTCTTTCTCACACTTAAAACCATACAGAGTTTCTAAATACACATCATATGACATGCTAGAAGGAAAAATACTCACACGAATGCATGAAGGAGATAGATTAATGCAAGGAAACAAAATATCACTTATCATTAAACAAAAAAACCATATAAAACACTAAATTAAATATTTGAGTAAACCAAAATTAATTTGAATTCTTATTTCAAAGCTAGAACAAGTATAAAATTCAATAGGGTTTTTCCATACCAATTTTTTGGATGCTTACAATGCCTTTTAAGGTTGCATTTATATAAGAAATTAGAAGAAGATAGATATAAGTTAAGAGGAGAATTCATGAACTACCCTTTATGATCATATTAGTAAAAAAACAAAGGCATATTAACACCAAGACTTGAAAGAGTGTGGTATCATCTTCCTTCTTCTCATTTAGATCAAATGTTAATGACCCTCTTCATAAGAATGGTATAGGAAAACTCTTTGGAAGTTTAGACACTTTCTTATTCATAAATCATTATTAAACAGTTACACATATACTTATTAAGGATAGTTACAAACCTTCCAATTTACATTTGGCATGTTTAGGGTGCTTTATGCTAACTTATACCTCTTGTAAAGTTTTTTCTTTAGTGGAGACTAGTGTTAAAATTTAAGATTCATCTTATCTTTGTGATCAAGGAATAAAATCCAAAGGTAGTTATAGTTTTGTGTCATAGGAAACTCCATTATACCTTGTTCTTTTAGTGAGGATGCTATTTTAATTTATGAGGCTTTGATCTTTCAATAAAAGACATTTTGCAGTTGGTTATGCCTTAACTAGCTAAGCCATAGAAGCCATCCTTTTTCACTTAGGCTTGTTTAGTCACTAGTGGCCTATATCAATACTATGAAACCCTATTGAATTAATTTAATGTCATAGCATTTTTTGTTATTTATAAGAGTTCATATAGTCCAAAATCTTGAGAACCAACTCAAGAAAGAGCTTTTTGGGTCAATATCCATACACATTCATCTCACACATGCCAAAATTACACTCATTCAAGTGCCTAAGAGAGTAAAAAACATCATTTAGATCATTTTATGTCTCATTCAATCCATTTTGAGTGTTTTAAAGCATTATTTCTCTCATCAGAGCATTTGTAGGGTTTAAGCTAGCATATTAACAATGGTTCATAAAAGTAATGGCCCTAATTATAGATATAATGCCATAAAATATGAAAATACAATGGACCCTAACACTCTCTATGAGCTTGATCTCCCATTCAACTCCATACAATTTTAAGCAAAATAAAATGCTTCTCAGGCTTATGCACCTTTAATTTTGAACCCAATCTGAGTTTTTTGGTAAAAATATCACTTTGACATTTTAATTTAAATGTAAAAGGGTTATTTTAAATCTGAGGAATCACCTATTATGTCTAAATGTTTTCCTTCAATGGTTTTTACTCTTCTTTTGGCTATAATTTTGTCATTTCCTATGTATAGGGTTTATAATACATTCAACAAGACTAACCCTAGTGGCTTGTCTATGAAGTTTCCTCTTCATGTTACTAAGTCTAAAACTCATGAAGATTAATGTCACTACCATTTACAAGTACCAAATTCATTTTAACCCTAATTTAATTCAAATTTTTGATAGAATCCTTATATTAGTGCTTAAACTTTTAGGTCTCTATCTCAGCTTGTTGACTATCACATCTGAGATTGAATCTCCTTTAAGTCTTCCTAACTATTTTGATGGTATTTTTTTACTTTGATGGATATGTATATATGTACAAATTGAACCTATATAGGGATCCTTGTATATCAAACCCACCTATCCCTTTATCTTCAATGATAGGCTTGAAGGTCTTCATGCAGTCCTATTACCTGTGTTCATCTCCATGTAACCCTCATTACATATAAATATCCTTATATAAAACATTCCAAAAATTATCCTAAAAAACCAAACATATATTTTATTACCCATTTATCTCTTCCTACTTTTTATATAATCTCATTATCAATAACTCAATGTAGGTATACTTAATCCACCTAATGTTTTCTCTGTTAGCCCTCAATTAGGTCTCTAAGCCTAAGAAACTAAGATGTGTCTCTACGCATCCCTCACACATGTGAAACTTTAATAAATGTTATATTAACTTTTAATACCTCCCAATATTATTCTAGGTTAGATTTTAGGGTCTAAAACCTTGTGTAGATAGGTAAACTAAGAAATGGCTAAAACCCTAGACTAGGTGTATGCTCATGCCTGAGAGGTTACTAAAATGATTTATCATTAACATTAATGGGTTTTAATGGTTGATAATTATTTATTAAGGATTATAAAATCATAATACAACTAAATTAATTTAATTAAATGTCTCTAATACCATAAACATATTCACATGATCATTGCACCTTAGCCTTAACTATTTATGTGTAGTTTATTTTAGGAGTGTTCTATTGATATTGTAGATGATTATTTATTCCTCATTGGTATTTTAATGGATGATAAATGGAATATGAAAGTTTCATTTTTTTTTAATTCTCATAACGCTTCAATTCATTTTTCTCTCATCATAAAAGGTAGTTTTCCTTAATTTTACATGTAGGTACATGTTAGTGTAAGGTTTAAACTAGATTAGCCTCTCAATCCTTTTTACCAAATATAATGATGGATCCATTTTCTAATGAGTTTATTTAATAGTATTAGCATCTCATACCAGGTTTTGTAAACTTGAAAAATCCCCTTATACTCTATTCAAACACAAAATAACATTTACCATTACCTTCATACATGTAAATCATGAAGACACATTTGCACAAGATGGTCATGGTTGAAAGTTAAAACTTGGTAAAAGTTGGAAAATTTATTGAAGACCTTATATAATATGTGTAAGATATATAGGTGAATTTTTAAAATACATCAATAATAATTTTGCACATCAAACCTCTTGGAGAACTCAACACTCTGCATGCAAATTTGTAACTTCACCATTCTTAAAGGATGTTACTCATTTGTGATTTTTACAAGCATGAATATGACTGGAGATGGTTTTAAAATATTGATAGTCCATAACTGACCCTATAGGGTTTGATAGCACATTTTGACTAATAAATTTGTAGTGATTATTAATAAACATGGGAAGATGAATCAGATAACCAATGTCACAAACTTGAAGGTTATTAGGGTCCCCTAGTATTCTTAAGAGATAAGCTTCCAAGTTTCTCTCTCCTACCTATACCAAGTGAAAATTGATGTGCCTTACAAAGATTCCAAAGAGATAGATAAGGATACTAAGTAGGTTTTTTTATTTGTTTGGGTCTTTAACTCCCTCAAATGCATGTATAATTTAGGGTCCCCTAGTATTCTCAAGAGCTAAGCTTCCAAGTTTCTCTCTCCTACCTATACCAAGTGAAAATTGATGTGCCTTACAAAGCTTCCAAAGAGATAGATAAGGATAATAAGTAGGTTTTTGATTTGTTTGGGTCATTAACTCCCTCAAATGCATGTATTTAGACCTGTAGAGGATGGAAGAAAGTATGAAAGTGCTTAGAAGTGATATTTTCTTTACAAACTTACAACCACCCTTGAAAACTTCTCATTTGGTACTAAAATTTCCATGTTATACTTTATAACTTGATTAAACTAATGTGATAATAATCCTTGGAGCTATTTCATGCCTATATGGTCTTAGGGTGATGTGTCATGCACTTTCCTCTATGGAAAACTTTCCATTATCTTACAATATTCTTTTGTAAATGTTACAAATGGTCAAGAAAGCTTTTTAAAATGAGTTATAACATTATAAATGATATTTGAATTCATTTAAGACACTTTTATAGACCATGGGACATATAAAATAAAATTTAAATTAATTACATGACATAAAAAATAGCTTTCAACTTTTGACACTCTTTGAACCCTTTTGACTAGGACAAATATGACTAGACAAGTATGATTTAGGAAGAGCATTTACCTTAAACTTGTCTAACATAGCTTAAACTATGATAAACATGACATAAAATGAAATTTAAAGATGGTAAATCAAGGAGGAGTTTTGATTCACAAAGTTTTTTATGAACATATATAATGGTAGTCAAAATTTGGCTAATACGATGATAATGGATATTTTTGTAGAGATTTTGCATACAAAATTTCTCCTACTTGGCCTAAATAGTTAGAAATTATGGGTTTTGGTAGATTGTGTTAGATTTGAGTTTAAAATATGTTTTTTTACTTAGAACTATGAAATATGTCAACAAATATTATAATGTTTTATTTTGATTACAAGATCGTATATTGTTTCTTCTATTTAGGGTTACTTCATTGACTCTTTGTCATGCATTTTGTCATTCTATGTTAATAAGGTTTTTTTAAAAGAATAGTCTTAGAAAAAAGGTTCTGTTCATTCAAATATTTTGAATTACATTTGTATAAAAAGTGGGATGTCATGTTAAGGAATTCGACAATCATTTTTGTTGTATGTAGAGTTGTCTATTACTTTGATTTCTATTCTAGTTATTGAAGATAAATATCTTGATAGAATTTGTTTCTCAAATATGGTTTTTATTCGATATTTTTAGTAATGTTTTTGAATGTCATTGAACATATGAAAAGAAGGAAATTATGAGTTTCAAAGAATAAGTTTGGTCATTTTTTTGAGATGATAATATGAAATAGAATACATGGTAGCTCTATTTATTTAATTTGAAGATGTTATAAAATCTATAGACATACTTCTATTTCATGAGATAATTGATGATTTCAGATAGGGTTTAAATTGTCATATAATAATTATTTTGAAAATTATTAGTTCTATAGTGAGATATAAATGATAAGATTTGTAATGATAAGAATGTTGAATGGATATATTTTATGGCTAGCATAATTATTTGAGTTTCAAATTAAATAATTATGTTTATATTTAAAATGGATTCAGTTTTTAGTCATTGAAATATTTGAATAATATATGAATATAGTCAAATTTTTAAATAAAATGATAGAATAATGTGAAATATTTTGGTTTTTTATTATTAAAATATTAGACTAACATTGGTGTGGATATAAGTTGTATATTAAAATTTCAATCCCTTTTATTTAAATTTATGCATGGATGTTTGTTAGAATCAGATGTGGAATAAATTGGGTTTTGACATGTATCAGACGATAGTTTTCAATGCAAATAATAATCAAGGTTTTTTTTAATAATATGTCAAGATGGAATCTTCCCCATTATAATAATTATCATGATAATAATTGGGGGAATCATTAGGATTGGCACAAGGAGGATCCACCTTCATAAATATTTGTTCTTAAAGGCCAAAATTTTAGGTGTAAGATAATTATTAGAACTACTCCTCGACCCTATAATTGAGGCACATGTATGTCAATCTATTTTGATGTATCTGACCTTGCTTTCTATAATGTATTGAATGCCTTACCTTTCAATCCTACTAATACCTGTGGAAATCAAGGTTTTATAAGACATGATTAGAGAGTTTGTTCTCATATATGAAGAAATCCAAGCATCTCTTCCCAACACATGCATATAACTTTTCAGTTTGATCCAAATCTTACTGATCATAATTTACCATAACATCAAAATTCTACACCTCGAGATGATATATAGTTTACTATCAAATTTAATTCCTAAGACTTTGTGTCATTAAAGACTAAAAATCCATCTCATGAACCTAAAAATGCACTTATAGGCTATTCAAAAAATATTCTCATTGATTTTCCTTCCCATCTACTTGAGATAGAGAAAATAGGACTTTTAAGAGTTAAGAGATGAGAACTTAGTCCTATGGCATCACCTACAATTATTAAAATGGTTAAGGTGAAATTGGAGGTTGATGATGAAGACAATGAAGATGGCACTAAACTAGTTAAATTTCCATCCATATCAATGAACTATATACAATATCATATGGATAAAGTTCATCCATTAATTGAGATGTTATCAGACACTGAAATGAGTGGATCACTCGATGAATTATAATTCTATTTTTTATATTTTCAAATTCTTATCCTGATGTAGTACTTGATGATAATTACTTATTTTCGATATTTTGTTTATGAGTATAGATGTTCTTAACAATTAATCCCTATGCCATGAGAGGCTTCATTATATTTTAATTTTATTAGTTCAATTAACCCTTGTTCATGAAGACTAAGGCCCTTATATTTATAATTCATAATATTATACATAATGGATTTTATGATAGGGTATTTATTTTTAATAAAGTATATAATTAACCAGAATAAAACTATGAATGATTCAAATCTTCAATGTGTTTGTCAAAAAATAAAATACCCACTACAAATTTTATTTTGATAAATATTATAACCACTTGAGTATCTCATTTATGGCAGGGCCTACCATAATTATTTGGGGTTATATGAATTGTGATTATATAATTAAAATCTTGGATTATGTATTCATTCATGACTTTGTCAATTCTTTTGAAATAGGATTAAGAGGATTAAGGTAATTTGGAAGCAGATGGTTGATTGGATGCTTTATTGGTAGATGGTTGATTGGATGTTTCACTAGTGGAAGGTGTTTCTATGGAAATGGAAGTAGTTGGTGTGCTTATCCAATCACCAAGAGAGGGTGTTTGAAATAACATATCAATATGGACATGGTTTTGAAGTGTAGGTGATCCCTCAATGAGAGTGAAGTTCTTATTAGTAACTGAGAGATAATTGTATTTTTGATATCAACCTTATAATAACTTGTAATATTGGAAGTGTTGAGGATCACCTTGAATGGTCACTTCCATACCATCATGTGAGAGTTTAAAACACTAGTGTAAAGGGTAGGGTATGGTATTCATTGATTGTACTCATAGATGTCCAAGAAGTAGGATATAGGTTAAATTAGGATCAAACACATGTACTAGTGTTTATTTTATAACAAACCCCACCATCAAAATAATATATATAGTACCCATGAATTGTCATTTATTATTATCATACACCTTTATTTTGATAATGTTGGTTTCTAATGGTGTTGTTCAATATATTAAGTTATTAATTAACCTTAATGTACAAAAATTTATGTTGGAGAGTTATCATTGATTTCATGGTGATGTCATAGAGGTGTCTTAGTGATTAGATGAAGTACTTTGATATCCTAAGTAATAATGACAAAGTATGCAATGTGCTTATACTAGTGTGCCTACAGGAGGCTTGGTTGATCTTTTGTTTTGACATGATGAGAGATGTTTAGGGATGAGTATGGTGATTATAGCATGTAAAATAAATAGCTAAGATTTTATCTATGATTTGAGAGTTTGTGTGCATAAGTGGAATTCATCTAGTTATCCATAGTTTTCATCTACATAGTTTGGGTCTAGTGGTAGAAAATCTGAGTATATAATTTGATGATGTCACCATGTTCATGTGGGAATGAGTCAAGGGAATATGTTAATAATGTTGTGATAACAGTAGTACCTATTTGATATGCACTAAATCTCAATTCATTCATCAAAATGAGGTCAAATATATGAGGGTGCAAACTTGACTTCTCAATCAGAATTCATTATTTTCTCATACTTAGCCAAATTTGCATGTGGCCAGAAAGAGTTGAGTAAGAATTTTGATGAAGGAATTTTTTTCACATTTATAAGTTTTAGGATAAGTTTATCTTATGGGATAGTCAATTTTTATGCCTATTTTCTTTGTTCCAATTTTTAGATCATGCGATAAAGTGTATTAAAAGATATGCATATGCAAAGTTAGGCTCCTAGGCAATTTGACTATGTTTTTCCATAGAAAAATTTGCATGTGAAAAGAAAATATGAGTAGGCATTTTGATGGTGATATATCTTGCATGTGTGAATGTGTCGATAGAAACTAATCATATGGGTTTTTTAATATTTGATCTTAGTTTATTTATGCTAAATTTTAGATCATGCACTGAAGTATGGTAAAAGTTATGTAAGAGAAATCTTGGTCTCCCAAAAATAATTATAAGCATAGTTGGCTCTATGATAGAAGATTTTGAAAAGGCATTATATATCACATGCATTAAGGTACTAGGAATAGTTTGATAAATTATTGGATTCCTCTTTGAAAGGAGAATATATGTGTAATTTATAAGACATGAGAGTGAGCAAGGAAAAAGTTATGAGTATACAAAGTTGGCCTTCCAAGCATATTTCAAAGTTTCCCATAGTCATTTTTGCAAAAGTTAAAATTTGAGTAAGATTGACGGTGCACGCTACTTTAAGAAGTTAGGAAGCAATGAGATGAGGAAAGGTGCATTATGTTTAATAACTGAGAAAAGGTATAAGATAAGGATCCAATAGCAAGTGGATGTTTGTATAAATTGATTAAATGGTAAGAGTTTATATTTAAAGACCCAGTTAATCTATAAAGTTTGATAGAGCACATGAAGTCAAAGTTACCAGATTACATGAGATAAGGTCAAAGTGACCAAGGTTTAACATTTGAGCATTGGCACCTATGTGTTAAAGATAAAAAAGATCAATAGTGTGTAATTGATCTAAAGATAAGAGGACATGATATTATTGTAAAGTTTTTGAGGTTTAATTGTGACTGTTTCCATTTAAATATTTGAATTTAACATAGGGAAAAACTAGAGCTATGTATTTTTTCCATATCTTTTGATAGAAGTTAAATTTTCTATTACTATAAAAATAAAAATTGTAGAGGACTCTAAGTGAATCTATAAATATAGATTTGAAGATATAAAAGTAAGTAAAGTCAATGATATTGAGCCTAAGAAGTTGATTGTGTGTTTTTGCTTATTCTATAAGTGACCCAAGAAGGATAATTGAGCTTATATAGACATAGTTTTGATGTCTCTTGATAAAATAAATAGTAAGGAGTGATGTAGACTCCATGAGGATGATATGTGAGTGTTTTTGAGGTGTGATCAATCTATATTGAGTATGAATAATGCTTAAGAAGTTGACTATTTGTTTGGTAATGGTGTTCCTATGTATAAGGTCTATGTTTGAGTTGTTTAAGCATATGTAGAGGTGAGCATGAGTGACTATGATCATTTAAGGATGTCTTAGGGGATATAAGGATTAGAACTATGTATTTGGAAGTGGCCATGTGTTTATTTATTCTCTTGAAGTGCTAAATGGGTGAATAGGTCTCCACAAGACCTATAAGGGCTATAAGGGCCTTATTAAAAGGTGTAGCTACTTAAGGGTAGCCCATATGTGTTATGTCCAACCTATGAAGTTTGTATTGAGCTATGTATTAATGTGAGAGATGACTTAAGGGATAGGGAATTCATAATGGCCAACCAAGGTGTTGATTATTGAGTATGCTCTATAAATAGTGAAATTAAAGATGGTGATTTCAAGATTTGTTAGCAAGGGACTTGGGAGAGATTGGAGAGTGAAGGAAAGTAGAGGAGAGTGAGAGTACCCAGCTATTTAGTTGATGATCAGAGAAGATTAAGGACAATGTATATGGTCTATAGGTCATGTTTATGATGATAGTATGGTATTTTTTTAGTTTGAAGTTGTGTGAAGAGATCTGAGTGTGCATATGAGGACTATTTGAGTGAAGAAGGAGAGAGGTTGTAGCATGCCTATGTGAAAGGCCTATATGAGTAAGAAAGAGATTTTTTTTAGTTATCGAATAATTAGAGGTTCATCATCAGGTATTCAAAACATTAGTGTTAAGGTGGAAGTGTTATTTTCAAAGGGGGTATAAAGGACTTGACCTTATTTAGGGGTAGTTGCTCATTGTGAAATATAATTTCACTAAAGACTTTTGGTTAGGATTTGATCAAGGTTGTAATTTATAAGGACTTGACCGAATAGGTGCTTAGAAGGGCTTGATATTCCTTAGGGGTAGTTTATCCTTGTAAAATAAGGTTTCACCAAAGACCTTCGGTTAGAAGGAATTGATTAAGACTGTAGGTCAGAAGGACTTGATTATCTTATGTTTAAGTGCTCCTTGTGGAATAACTATTTCACTAAAGGCCTTAAGTTAGGACTTGACCAAAGTTCGTGATCAAAAGGGCTTGATCAATCACTTGTTTTTGATTATCTTATAGGATAGTAGTCCATGTGTTTTCAGGCTTGAGAGTGGGTTTTATTCCTCAAGAGGGATTCCCACATAGATCTTGTGTTGTGTATGTAATCTTTTTTTATGTTCATTATTCACTATTATGAATGATGTGTATGCTTCATGAATGATTTTATTATATTCATAAGTAGTTATAAGGGTTTATAAATTGTATTAGATTATTTTTCGCCACTGGTTCACCCCCCTCTCAATGGATTGTACCTCTAACAATTGCTATCAGAGTGAGGTCCATTGGTAAAGGATTGATAGTTTGAAGGTGATCCAAGGTATAATGGATAGTTAGAATATGCAAGGTTGTTTTTCTATTAAACAAGCATCAATGTTCAATGGATCCAATTATGCATTTTGGACTGTTAGGATGAAGACATACATTATGTCCCTAGGGTTTGATGTATGTCAATCTATTTTGGATGGTTATGTTGCTCCTACCATTCCTCCATCTAGTGTTGTAGATAATAAGTTGTTTGATAACAACTCTAAGGCAATGAATGTCATCACTTGTGGTCTTACATAAACTAAGTTCACCAAATTAATTTATTTCACATCTACCAAGTAAATATGGGATAAATTGAAGACTATTTATGAAGGATATTCAAAGGTTAATTTGGTGAAGTTATAGACTCATCAAAGACAATTTGAGAGCCTTAAAATGAAAGAAAATATTTTGTGGAATCCTTTTTGTAGACAGTTGATGAGATTGTAAACACCATAAAAGGTCTTGGAGAGACCTTGAAGAGGTGATTGTATTTCAAAAGGTATTAAGGTCTCTATCTCTCAAGTTTGATCCAAAAGCATCTACTATAGAATAAAGTCATGATATTACTCAGTTAAATATGGATCAATTACATGGCACCCTTACTACATAGAGATGAGAGTAAATTATGATATACCACCAAATAAGGAAGCAAAATTCAAAATATAGATGAATCCAAAAAGGGACGTCCAAGGTAAGAAACCTAAAGAAGATGGAATTTCTAATATTGATGAGAATGAACTAACTGATATGTATACAATGAAATTGAAAATAGGTTCAAGCAAGTATAATGGTAATATGCCTTTCAAATGCTTTAATTATGGAGAGGTAGGATATTTTTCTAATAAGTTCCCCCATAAGTATAAGAAGGATATTGATCAAGCACATGATCAAGGTCATGATGATGGAAAGAGATCGTTCAGATCTAATAAAAGAAAAAAGGGATTCAAAAAGTTTAACAAGTACTTTATGGACAAGAAGAGTCTCTATACCAAAGAATATGGTAGCTCATCAGATGAGAGTGAAGTTAGTCACTTAAAGTATGATCATGAAGATGATGATCCTATTGAAGATGAAGTTTTATTCATGGATGAGGAAGGAAGTTTATCACAACAAAAGGAGTCTACTTAGAGTGATTCAAATGATGATGAAGATGAGGTAGACTATGAGACTGCATTGATAAATGCTCATGAAGAATTAAAGATTGAGAAGAAGATTAATAAGAGGATAAAATATAAACTCAAGGACTTTGAGGAGAAATTAAGTGTGTTTGAGGCAAGGATGAAGAATCTAAAGAGTATGAAGATATGGTCAAGTATCTTAGTTATCAATTAGAAGTCTCATGTATAAGATTAAAAGCTAAATAAGATGAATGTGTAAGTTATGTAACATAAAATGAATCACTAAAATTTGAGTTAGAGAAGATGTCTAGTAAGGTAATGTCATTTGTGAGATATGAAAAGAGCTCAAGTGATCTAGAAAACATTATGAATGATCAAAATCATGCAAGTGATAAGACTAGTCTTAGATATAAAGAAAAATTAGATATTACAATTCAAGATAAGATGAAGACTCATGTGAACAAAGACAATCAGCCTTTGAGAAGAAATATTTAAATAATGAATGAAGGTGATGGTAAAATGAATACAAAATAGATTAGACAACCAAATGCCATGAGGTATGAAAATTTTAATGGTTATTGTTATACATGTAGTCAGTCTAGTCATAGAGCTAGAGAATTTAGAAAATTTGTGAAGAATGAATTTACATGTAACTATGATCAGGGTCACTAGTCAATAGGTGTAAGCAAGGTTGAATGTTTTAACCATCATGATGTGGGACAATTTACAAAATGCTTTCCATTTAAGGTAAGACAAGATAAGTTTCCTTCAAGAGATATTGAGTGCTATAATTTTTATGAAATAGGACACATTGAAATATTTTATCCAAATCTAATAAGACAGAATGAGATTCTTAAAAAAAGTATAGTGTGATTAAACTATGAACATAGAGGTCACACTACTAGGTTCTGCAATCAGAGACCTACAAGTCAGAATAGGTTTTATCAAGCTCCAAGAATGTAAAGAAGAAGGCAAATTAACTCATGGAAACCAAAGATGATAAGTATGAATCATGATGAGTCTATAGGTCTAAGTATTCTATTTTATATGGTGGAGAATACTTCAAAAGTTGAAGAGTCCCAAGAGTCTCATTTTCTACTCACATTGAGAATAAAGAGACTAAGCTCCAAGAAAAGACCAAGGTGATGGTTGAAGCTAGTTTTGAGGTATGTATGGATCGAAGCTACAAGGAAGATTATTAAAATGAAAAGGTATGCCATGAATATATTTTATCTCCATGTATTGATAATCCAATCATAGAAGAAAAGGAGAATGTTGTAGTAGTTGAGGAAGTTATTTCTCTAAAGCCAAAGAAAAAGAAGAAGAAGAAGAACTATAAGTATAAATTGAGAAAGGAGGAGTATGAGGAGTTGTTTTTGTTTTAGAGCATTGAGGTATAGAGGGTATATGTATCTATGATTCTTAAGAGACTCCTTTCAAGTGGAGAAGTAAGTGTTATTATGGTGTTTTTTTTAGCTGGAATAATCTATAGAGTCAGATTGAAGGTTCCCAAATGGGAGAGGAGGATTTATGATTTTTCAAGGTAATATTTTTACATAGAAAGGTATTTTGACCTTATTTTAGCATGGTCCAAGTGGTTTTGTGATCTAAAGATATGTTGAAGTCAAATTGATTTTTTTTTGCTTTTAGGTTTCCTAGTTTGTGTTTACGAGTATGCAGGTCTTAAAATGGGTTATATCAAGTCAAGGTTACCAATGGTGTGGAAAGTCAAATTTTGGTTCAAAAGTGTGTAATGGTTATCTCTAGGTGTATAAGATGTTGCAGAGGTGGACGTTGACTGGAAGGTGTTGTGTTGACTTTGTTTATTTTTAGATTCTAGGGTTTTGAGATCTAATAGAAAAGTCATTTGTCTTATGAGTTGAGGTCTAAGGAATTTTAATATTTTTAATGGGATATATGGGTTTTCAAATCAAGATTCATAGAGATTTGAGTGTTTGTGTTTTTTTAATTATTCATGTTTTTTCAAGATGGAGGCCTAATTGGCTAAGCAAGTTTATGAGGGAAGTATGTTGCAGAAGATGAACTACTTGTTATGAATTGGTGTCCTTAAAGGGTCATATGAGAGTGGTTTTTATATGAATTTTTAGGTCTTGAATATGTATCTACTAAAATGTCTGGGCTCTGTATGTTCCAGGTAGGGATACAAGGAGTCTAAGATAGGCCTAGTGTGAAGAAGAGTGCTTTTGTTTAGTTTCTCCAAAAGAGAAAAGCATGAATTTATCAAGGTGAGTTCTCAAGTTGGTTTATAACATGTTTCCTATTTGATGAATGGTATGATGTTTTGTTGGTGGTCATGGAAGTGTCTTGAGAGAGAAGGCTAGTAAGCCTGTGTGGTGGTTATTCATGGTGTGTGGAGATATAAAGATGATTAAATGATGAAATGGCTTAGAGATCTTAATAAGAGTCCATATTAGATGTTTCTTGGTGATTTCCATTTGATTTTATTATTTTTTGTGTTTTTTCTTCATTGGTTATAGTGTTGGTTGAAGAGAGTGTTGACATGGAGCAAGAGGAAGTTGTCAAGACAAGCAGAAGTGAACTCTAGGTAAGGGGGAGTTTGTATCATATTTATAATATGGTCCTTTATTAATTATGTTTTTTTCAAGTCCTCAAGATCATTTGGTGCCCAAATTGTCATTTTGTTAAAGGGGGAGAAAGTTTTTGTTGTGTGAGTGCTTGAAGATAGAGAAGGTGAGTTGTATATTCTTATATATGATGTTTGTTGACATTAGTGACAAAGGGGGAAATTATTAGAGTGTTGTTAGTGATGTCATGGAGGTGTCCTAGTGAGTGTATGAAATGTTTTTATATCCTAAGTAACAATTACAAAGTGTGCAATGTGCTTGTCTTAGTGTGCTTGAAGAGGCTTGATTGATCTTTAGTTTTGGTATGATTAGAGATGTTTAGGGATGAGTATGGTGATTATAGTATGTGAAATAGGTCCCTAAGATTTTATCTATGCTTTGAGATCTTTTGTGTATAAGTGGAATTCATCTGGTTATCCATATTTTTCATCTAGATGATTTGGGTCTAGTGGTTGAAAATTTGAGTAGGCAATTTGATGACATCACCATTGCCACATGGGAATGAGTCAAGGGAATTTGGGCATACAATTGTGATCACATTAGTCCGTAGTAGTTATAAACTAGATCTCAAGTCATGCATCAAATCTAGGTCAAATATATGAGGGTGTAAAGTTGGCTACTCAATTAGTATTCATTGTTTTCCCATAACCAAATTTGCATGTGGCTAGAAAGAGCCAAGCAAGCATTTTGATGAAGGCATATCTTACACGTGTGGACATTCTAGGAGAAGGTGATCATATGGGATTTTTTATTTTTTATCCTATTTTATTTACACTAATTTTTATATCATGCAACAAAGTGCATAAAAAGATATGCATATGTAAAGTTGGGATCCCAGGTAGTTTGACTGTGTTTTTCCATACTTAGCTAGATTTGCATGTGACAAGAAAAGATAAGTAGACATTTTGATGATGTTATATCTTGAATGAATGAAGGTGTCAAGAGAAAATAATCATATGGTTTTGTTCAATTTTTATCCTATTTTATTTATTCTAAATTTTAGATCATGCACTAAAGCTTAAGAAAAGTTATACAGGAGCAAAGTTGGTCTCTCAGATAAATTCCAAGCATAGTTAGCTCTGTTATAGAAGATTTTGAGAAGGAATTTTCATAGAATTATATCTCAAATTCACAAGGGTTTCAATAATATTTTGATACATTTTTATATTCCTCTTTTAAAGGATAACATATGGTGCAAGTTTTAGGACATGAGAGTGAGAAAGGCAAAAGTTATGACTATGCAAAGTTGGCCTTCCAGGCATATTTCAAAGGTTCCCATACTTGATCATTTTTACACAAGTTAAAATTTGAGAATGATCAATAGTGTGTGTTTATACAATAAATTATGAAGTATCTAGATGAGGATAGGTGCATGATGTTTAATAACTAAGAAAAGGTATAGGATAAGGATTCAATAGTGAGTGAGTATTCATATAGATTGATCTAATGGTGAGCATTGATAGTTGAAGACCTGGTTGATCTATAGAGATTGATAGAATGCATGATGTCAAAGTTTCTATATTTAATGAGATAAGGTTAAAGTTACTAAGTTTTAATGTTTGAGCATTGGATCTTATGTGTTAGAGTTAAGATAAGATCAATGATGCATAATTGATATAAAGTTGGGGGTGCAAGATTATTGCAAAGTTTCTAAGGTTTAACTATGACCATTGTCATTTAAATATTTGAATTTAACATAGGGAAAAACTAGAGATTTATATTTTGTCCATATACAATAATATATATTTGAATATTTGAAAGTAAGTAAATCAAAGATATTGAGCATAAATAGTTGATTTTGTGTTTGTGCTTGTTTTACAAGTGACTTGAGAAGGATAATTGAGCTCATTAAGATATTGTTTCAAAGTCTCTTGATAAATTAGCTATTGGGAGTGTTGTAGACTCTATCAGGATTCTATATTATTATTTTAGAGGTGTGACGAATCTATCTTGAGTATGAAAAATGCTTAATAAGTTGATTGTTTGTTCAGTAATGGTGTTCCTATGTATAAGGTCTCTATTTGAGTTGTTTGAGAATACATATAGGTATGCACCAGTGACTATGATAATTTGAGGATGTCTTAAGGGACATAAAGAGTGGACCTATGTATTTAGAAGTGGTCCTGTGTTTATTTATTTGCTCAATGAAGTGTTAAATTGGCGAATAGGTCTTCATGAGACCTATAAGGGCTACAAGGGCCTTATTAAAAGGTGTAGCTGCTTAAGGGTGACCCAAAAGTGCTAGGGCCAACCTATGAAGTTTGTATTGAGTTATGTCCTCATGTGAGTGATGTTTTAAGGGATAAGGTATACCTAATGGCTGACTAAGGTGTTGATTATCAAGTATGCTTTATAAATAGTGAAATCAAAGATGATGATTTCTAGATTTATTAGAAAGAGACTTAAGAAAGATTGGAGGGTGACCTATATTTGAAAGAGTTAGAGAGTGAAGGAAAGTAGAGGAGAGTGAGAGTGCCTAAATGTTGGGTTGATGAGTAGTGAAGATTAAGGACTATGTGTATGATCTATAGGTCATGTTTTTTTATGATAGTATAGTGTTCTTACAATATAAAATTACATGAAAAGATCTGAGTGTGTATATGAGGATTTTTTGAGTGAAAGAGAGAGTTTATAGTATACCTATGTGAGAGGCCTATATGAGTAAGAGATAGAGTTTGTGTAGTTTTTAGATAATCAAAGGTCCATCATCAAGTGTTAAAGACATCAGTTCTAAGGTGGAAGAATTCTTTTAAAGGAGGGTCTAAAGGACTTGATCTTCCTTAAGGGTTGTTGTTCCTTGTGAAATAGGGTTTCACTAAAGAGCTTTGGTCAGAAAGACCTTATCAAGGTTATAGGTTAGAAGGACTTGATGAAATAGGTAGTCAAAAGGACTTGATCTTCCTTAGTGGTGGTTATTCCTTGTGAAAAAAGGGTTTCACTAAAGACCTTTGATGATAATGACTTGATCAAGGTTTTAGGTTAGAAGGACTTGATTGAATAGGTGGTTAGAAGGAGTTTATCATATTAAGGGAAGGTTCTCATTTTGAACATCTATTTCACTAAAGGCCTTAGGTTAGAAGGACTTGACCAAGGTTCCTAATCAGAAAAACTTGATCAGTCTCTTGTTTTTTATCATCTTTTAGGATAGTAGTCTATGTGTTTGTAGGCTTGTGAGTGGTTTTTATTAGGCAAGAGGGTTTTTCACATAGATATTGTGTTATGTATGCAATATTGATTTATTTTCATTATTCACTAGTATGAATGATATGTATGATTTTATTAAATGCATAAGTATTTACAAGGGTTTAAAAATTGAATTAGATTATTTTCTACCATTGATTCATCCCCCCCTCTAACAATATATATCAAAGGAAGGTCCTTTGGTAAAGGTTTGATAGCTTGAAGGTGATCCAAGATAGGTGGTTTCTCTACTAAGAAAGAACCAATGTTTAATGGATCCAATTATGCATTCTAGAGTGCTAGGATGAAGACATACATTATATCCCTAAGGTTTATGCATGGCAATATATTTTGGATGGTTCTATTACTCCTACCATTTATCAATCTAGTGTTATAAACAATAATTTATTTGAGAACAAATCTAAGGAAATGAATTCCATCACTTATGGTCTTACATAAATTGAGTTCACCAAATTAATTCATTTTACATCTGCCAAAGAAATATGGGATAAATTGAAGACTATTTTTGAAGGAGATTCAAAGGTTAAGTTGGCATAGTTGTAGACTCATCAAAGACAAATTGAGTGCCTAAAAATGAAATAAGAATATTTTGTTCCATCCTTTTTTTAGAGAGTTGATGATATTTCAAACACCATCAGAGGTCTTGGAGAGAACCTTGAAGAGGCTACTATAGTTCAAAATGTATTAAGGTCTCTATCTCTCAAGTTTGATCCAAAATTATTTGCTATAAAATAAATTCATGATCTTATTGTTGTCATAAAATTGTGTACACTAGGACTCTTTATTCATCTCCTAGAATTTGATACAACATTGAATCATCTCTCAAGTTGTGAGTGAACTTGTAAGAGAGATGAATCTCTAGATTATGAGGGCTAGCTCCCTAGATATGACTTGATGTGCTTATTATACTAAAACTACCTATTATGGTTGAAAATGGAGAGAAATATACATAAATAAAACCTAAAATTGGAGGTGATGCACCAATATTTGCTTCCATTCATACACTTAGAATTTTCATAGTGAATTAAGACAACCAAACTAGCCTCAAAAACATTAATGGAGCTCCCTAGCATTAGTGTTTCTCATGAAGGCAAATAAAAACTCAAGAAATGAAGGCAAGTGAAGGTAAGGTTAGATATGACACTACCAAACTCATACACACTTCAAGAGTCTATTAAAGTAGCATACACTTCTTGAAGAATGTTAGGAGAGAAGTCATTTGTAGCAACACATTTAAGGATTGCATGAAAACAAGATGAATTCAAGCTATACTTGACTTTCAAGATGGCTCACTTCAACACATAATGAAAATGGACTTAGAATATAACAAGTTTGATTCTCATTATCTTAAGTAAAAATCAAGTTACAATTTTAGTATGGCTTCTACCATGTCAAGAGTTGGAATCCCTTTGCGAAGACAAGATGGCTTGCATTTATGGAACTTGGAAGAAGAGAGAGAGAAGAGAGGTTGAAGAGGAACAAGGAAAAGTGTATAAAGGTGGAAATTAGTTAAAATTCATGTGAATTAGGTTTAGGAAGAGTATTGGAATTGATTTTCACATCATTATATCCCAAATTATCCTCTTCTCCAAGTGTGGCATAATAATCTTCTCAATCATTCTCTCTTGTGAAATTGGCTTCATGATGGGCTTTAAAGAGCAATTAAAAGTAGGTTAGGGATAATTGTTTCATGGAAATGAGGTGTAAGAGATGTAAATTAATTGATGTGGACATGTGTCCATCCCAAACTAAGCACTTCCTCACATGTGGTGTTGAAACGTTTCACAAGCATCTTTAAGTCTTGAAACTCCTTAACAAGTGGCAAAAGGCAAGAGTTTGATCATGATATCTCTTATATAGTTAAATTTTCATTTGAGGACACTTGGAAATAATATTTAATCATCTCAAACTATTAAATCATCTACAATCATTAATTCCTCTCTTAGGTGTCATAAGGCCTCTTTGTCTCATTAGGCCCAATTTGGCCAAAATAGCTAAAATTTAGATTTAGCTCAAGTTATGAAATATTTATTCATGGAAGGCCTATTTTAATCATATTTGACTAAAAAAAATCCTCCTAAAACCATCAAAATCTCTTCAAGTCCCCATTTTGCTCATAGAGCCTTCACTAGGCCTTCTCTTCTTGTAGCCCTATTTTTACACAAGTCTCCTTGTGTAGGATAATATACATATCTCCAAGACTTATTGAGATCATTTTTGAGTACCCTTTTTCTCCATTATGCTCTTTTCTATTTTTTGTGGTTCAACACCCAAGGCAAGTGTGTTTTTGGATCCATTAGTCATCCCAATTAGGCCTAATTAGGCCTCTTTAGCCTAGAAGACTAAAAATGCCTATTTTGTGCATCCACATGTGTGAATTTAGAAATAAACCTATAATTAACTTTTTTCATCTCCTCAAAATTTATCATTTTGAATTTTATCTCCTGATAATCTATTTGTACCCTTATTCTAACATTAAATGCTTTATATTGGCCTATTTTATACAACCCTATACTTTAAATTACGGACCAGTGGCATGGGATGCATCTTAGGAAAGTTCTCAAGGTCATCCTAATGATTTTCAAGCTTGAAAGATCCATTTGAGTGATTTATTTTGCCTTTTCTTCTTATCAAGTTCAAATCAATCTTCTTGGAGGGTTTGGTGTGTTATAGTCCTTCAGGGATTTTTCATAAATGATACACATTGGAGATCTTTCCAAATGCCACTAAGGGATCCTTAAGGACCTTATCTAACACCTATAATAACCTACAGGTCCCATGCATAAGCTCATGAAAGATATGAGCATTTGAAGTTGGCATCTTGAGTCAATTTTGCACAATCAGCAAGGTTAGAGCACATTCTAAGCCAAATGTTGGAAAACTTTTAATATGTCCCATGAACATTTTCACATCACTGTAATATCTTTTCAAGATATAAAAATAAAAATTGACCCTTTTTAGGGATTAGGCTTATGCCTTGCCAATGAGCCTACCTACATCTTTGAGCTCCTCTTTACCCTCAAATGGTTATATTTGCAATGTGATGGATTTAAAACACCCAAAATACATATTTAAACATTAAATTTATCATGTGGAAATCATATATTAGGTTGAAAATGCATATGATCTCCAATTTGGCTTCTAGCCCTAAGGTTTTCCTTCACACTTGATTGTAATATTTGTTGTGTAGGGTGCCTTATTTGATATCAAGCCTCATATCAAGCTTTATTAGTTCTATATGATGTGTTACATGCTATCCAACATTTACCCAATACTTGCATTTTTATCACCAATTTAACCATTTTCCCCATAATATATCATCTTTATGCATGGTAAACTGCCCTTACTATGAGATAAAAAATAGAGGGTTTGTATTGCTAGATTTGGAAAAATAAATATTGAATAATATTAATTATTAATTTATGTTAATTTTCACCTAATTTTGGCACTAAAATCCTCCATTTGACCTTCTAAAAGACACAAAACCCAAGATTGGGTTTTCCTAGGCAGACTGTGTGTAAGGTCTTAAGCCAAGATAGTCAAAGTGTGATATAATATTTCTTTTATTCAATATGAATTATTATTTATTTATGAATATTTTATAACATTAATTATCATGTTCCAAACTTCAATCATCTATCATTCATATTTTACATTCCAAGATTGATTCTTCATCCCTTATTGTGACTATGTTTTCCCTCATTGACACACTTATAGGTATGCTTTAAGCTTGGTTTGGGTTTAAAGAGCATTATAAAATACTATTAATTTTTTTTAAAATATTATATAGGTGATAATTCATTATTTTTTTCAATATTTAACTCAATAATTTTCATTATTTCATACTTCATTCCTAAGACCATGCCACTGCTCATTATGGACTAAGATAACTTAAAGCCTCCCTATAGGTCTAGATTCAAGCTTTGGATTATAGGTTGGAAATATATTTCATGTTATTATGTCATATTTTAATCATAATTATTTTTTTATACTTTTAAACCCTCAATTAATTTCAAATCCATGCTTAGGTCCTCAAGGGTAACACCCCTACCTTGACTATAACAATCATGCCTTCTAGGCCTACTGTAGGTGCCAATGGGTCATTTAGGATTTGTTTGATGATGTTTTAACTTAAATTTAATTAATTTGGAAGAAAAAACACATTATATATCCTTTAAGGATAAAAATTAAATTTCAAACTCCTTCCTCTAACTCATTGTTTGGAATCTTGATTGCAAATGTCACTTCCCAGGTTTGTGTATGGACAAGGAGTTGTAAGATGTCTCAAAACATCAAACTTCACCATGCCTATATAATTTTTGATTAGGATTGTAATTTGGATCATTTTGGATGGTTTTAAATTTATTTAATATTTTATTATCATCAAAATAAATTGAAAGACCACTTTTCCATCTATAACCTATAGATATCACTGTTCAAATTCAGTGGTTTTTGGTAACTTTTAAGCTTGTTCAAACTCCATCTCCACTCCTCATTTGGAATTAAAAATTGTCATGAGTGTTATTTGTGGATAGGTATACAAAAAAAACAAAAAATTTCATTGTAAACATATTTTTTCATGACATATGTTATTTTAAATAAGCCCTAGGATATTTGGTTTGGTCCTTTAAGGACCCGAGAGCCCAAAATAGTCAAGTCATTGTTTTGAAGGAAAATCTTGCCTTATGTATATCATATTATATCTTCATAGAATTAAATATAAGGATATTTAGTATTATATAAATTAAAAAATTGATTCCACCATGGGTCCCATCATTTATATGTCCATACAACCTCCTAAATTCAAGCACAAGCTAACTGTAAGTGACAACGCAGTGAACAAGGGAATATGTAAGTAATTTGGATTTGAAATGGAATTGATTTGATCTATAAAAATAATATTAATTTAAATAACCATTTAAAACATTATTATAATTACATTATAGCACTTTATGGAGCTTTTCCCATGTTGATAAAACTCAAATTATGCACTCATTACTGCCAACTTTGAGAAACAAGCACATTTTGGATTCCTCCTTCAAGGGAATTAAAATATAAGTATTATATGATTGAAAAAATCATGGATAATACCATATTACAACATAAAAAACACCTCATAAAACTCACATATCTCCCTATATTCCTAAAAATAAGAAACATATTCAATTACACCTCTCTTGAATGCAATTCCATAAAAAGCTGCCTAGAGTGTAAACAATTGTTTATAAAGGAGGAGGCAAAAAATTGAAAATTATTGATATTATATTGAATTTAAATTATATTAATATTCATCCCCATAATAAATCCTATCAATTCCTCCTATATGTTCCATGCCAAATGTGTGAAG
>JARHVA010000526.1:600000-840000 GCA_037957365.1 Torreya grandis
TAATTTTGAACAAAAAATAGTGCCTTTTGGGCCCATGCAAATTGTAGTCAATTATTACAATTCACATCTTGAAAAATATTTTCAAGTTGGACTAAGAAAAAATGCCCTCAACCTATATAAAATGGAAGTAAATATTAGTAAATAGTTATAATCATAAGAGGCGAGTCTTACCAGTCAGGTTCATCCATTCCATTTATCATAGAAAATACATTTCTAGTTGGCATGATTGTTTGATTTTCCTACAACCATAACACTCAATACCATAAAATTTGTAGACAAAGAAAAAACTATAGTGTTCTTTGACTAACCATTATGCTGATTCAAATGTAGAAAACAAATAATTACTGTGTGTAGAATTATTAAAACAAACTATAAGGTTAGTAGAAAGGTGTGTGTACCATTTGTCAAAACATCTGAGTATGCTATGGAGTTGCATCTCACATAATAAATTAGTGAAGTTGTATTGATGTTTTTCTCCCAAATTCACTAAATAAATATAAAAATATACATGCCATTGACCATTTATAAAATTGAGGCCATTTTGACATTTTGTTTGTATTACCATACAAAGTCTTTTATTATAAACAATACTCCATTTTATTCATATGATATGATGATAGTTTTTGTTAACTACTAAGGTCAATAATATTACAACAATGACTAGATTAAATTTATTCTTTTTTTTTTACAATGAATTTTTAAATGCAACACAATAAAAGAGTTGTTTAAATAACTATTAGATAGGAAGGAAAATGATCTAAAGCAAGATAAATGAATTTTCAATTTAATTATTTTATTATGTAGGGGTCTGCCTATGAGCAAATGTTACTTGAGTTTTTTGGATACATGCAATATAAAGAAATATAGAAAACTGACCATTGGTAGGAAAACCAACAAATTGAATTAGTTCATGACAGGTAACAAAGGTGAAAACATGTGTTAGAAACTGATGCTGGGTACATTTTTATATGGAAACATTTACATATGTTTATAAATTGTAATTATATATCGAGTACCCAGAGGGAGGTAGTATCTCAATTCTTTGTTATGGATTAAAATGGACATTCTAACTATTTTACTTTGGGCATATGATCCCTTAACAAGGGTTCATTCATCATATGTAACCAAATTCTTAGTCCTTTCTAACATATTTCAAAAGCATTTGCCTTAGACCATACATTAATGCGCGTTGAAATAGTGCAAGTTTCCTTTTTTGTTGGACTAAACTTTATATGCTGAGAAATTGCCTCAAGACCAAAAACACTACTCTCTTCCCTAAAGTGTCAACCTATGTGTATCAAATTTGGGTTTCAATTATCTAAATGTTTTGTGTCATGATCCTAAAAAGACATTAGGATCGAACCCAAGACATCTTCTTTTTTCTTTGGATAATTTTTCTTAAATGAGATTTATGCATAATATGTTTCATGAACTTAGTTGACATAATTATTCTAATATTCAATTATTGATTTACATGTGAAGGTTTATCACTGATTTGAAATTTATATTTTATGTGAATATTGAATGCATTTATATATAGACTCATGTAAATCTCTATGTTTACTATTACAAAAAGACTTTATCCGAAGTTAGTGCAGAGATAGAGAGGGTTGTTATCAATTTGCTCAAGGGAGTTGGAAATTTTCATAGGGTGGAAGTAAAATTTTCTATGGTGGCATTTGTATTGGCCAAATCCAGTGAGATGTCTAAAAACTAGCGTGAGTGCCTCATACTTTTGAAAAACATCTTTAATATTTGAAATCACATTCTATAGTTGAATGACCAAATGCCAAAGCAAAAGAAAAATTAAATGAGGCAGTCTAATGCATTATGATTGGATGTAACATGTGCCTATCCCAACTTAAAACCACCAAAATTTTCAAGTCAATTTAACTATTTGTAGTGGTTTTATTTTTAAGGCTTACTTGTCATATCGTTCCATCCTAATTATTGATCACATAGTGTGATCTAGAACATCACTAATAAATAAAGTTATACACTTGTTTTCATAAATCATTTTACTTATTGAATTTAAAATTTATAAATCATTTTAATTATTAAATTTAGAATTGATAGAATATATATATGGATTGTAATGACAGTGTTGAGGTAAATGTTAGGGAAGCTAAAATAATATCTCTAATTAATTTGATCCACAATCAACTCTGTTGCTCTTTTTTATTTCAAGTGTTTATGTTCCAACTTATAGACCTAAACTTAGTTAACATAATTATTATAATATCTTATTATTGAATCATGTGTGAAGGTTTCAATATCTTTTATCAATGCTAAAAGTTTAATAAGTTTCCAAGCTAAAATAGATCATTTGTATACCAACCTCATATTATGGGGTACAACTAACATGGAAAAAAGGTGCTAGCAATGGGTTTCATTACTTTTGAAATGCATCAAGCAAGTGATTTGCCTAGTCTTTCATCGACACAATTATTTTCTTATTTAAATGTAATGCATAGAGTGCAGTTTGAAAAAATGTTGCATGGAAACTTGAATGAGTAACATGAGTCCATAAAAAAATAGTATCATGCTTAAGAATGAGCTTTTATTATTCCATTTTTTAATGTGATGGGCATGTGGGTCATTCAATTAGTGGCCTTAACTTTATTTCCATGTCCCACAGGGATTGTATGACTCATAGTTTTATAGCCAAATAATATCTACCATCTACACCCAACCTTATTATTTAGGTCTTCCTTGCATTATTCATGTGATTGTTGAAAAACTTAAAGTAATGAAAACTACACAAAAATATATATTTTTAGGTTCCATAAATATGGAATTTCCCTAGTAGTTTAGTCACATCACTTGAGTTCAACCAATAGAAAATAAATAAATCAATTTACTTTGAACTTTTTATATCATATATATTGCACCTTGATAAATAGATGATGATGGATGAAAAATATGGTATCGAAAAAATGCTCTTGAGTAGTGATCAAATTTGAAGAACTGGCATTAATTTTAAGTTGAAGGGTATTTACTTATCTAACTCTTCCATGATGAAATGTTGTAAGAAATAGTTGACAAGAGTAAATTAAGTACACATGTCACTAAAAGTATGTTAAATAAAACATGAATAGTCACTAAAAAATATGTCCTTCTTCCTTAAGTTGAGACCTTATCACATTTGGAATATGACTATAAATAGTCAATCAATAAACTTTAGAAACCCCTTTTTTAATGTGATGTGCATGTGGGTCATTCAATTAGTGGCCTTAACTTTCTTTCCATGTCCCATAGGGGTTGCACGACTCATAGTTTAATAGCCAAATAATATCTACCATCTACACCCAAATTTATTATTTAGGTCTTCCTTGCATTATTCATTTGATTGCTAAAAAACTTAAAATAATGAAAACTACACAAAAATATATATTTTTAGGTTCCATAAATATTGAATTTCCCCAATAATTTAGTCACATCACTTGAGTTCAACCAATAGAAAAGAAATAAATCAATTTACTTTGTACTTTTTATATCATATATATTGCACATTTACAAATGGATGATGGTGCATGAAAAATATGGTATCAAAAAAATGCTCTTGAGTAGTGATCAAATTTGAAGAACTAGCCTTAATTTTAAGTTGAAGGGTATTTATTTATCTAACTCTTCTATGATAAAATATTGTAAGAAATAGTTGACAAGAGTAAATTAAGTACACATGTCACTAAAAGTATGTTAAATAAAATATGAATTTTAAATTTTATTCACTAAAAAATATGTCCTTATTCCTTAGGTTGAGTGGGCCCTTATCACAATTGGAATAGGACTATAAATAGTCAATCAATAAACCTTATAAATTCTTAGGAACTAGCTATAGTACTTTAGAGCTACTTGTAGTACTCAACAACTGGCTGTATCAATCAAGAGCTACCTGTGTGAACACTCTGGGGTTGACTATAGCACTTAGGAGCTTCCTATGTGGACACTCAAGAGTTAGTTAAGGAGCTCAAGAGCTACCTGTGTGAACACTCATGAGTTATCTATATCACTCAGGAGATTCTTGTAGCACTAGGAGTTGGCTTTAACACTTGAGCACTGACATTTGTTAGAGATAAGTGCAAATGGGAGAAACTTAAATGAAAATTAGTAGATAATAAATTAAAAAATAGTATACTCTGATAGCAATTTATTGGAGAATTTTTTAAAAATAAATGTGCTCTTAACTAAAATCAACTATTGTCAATTTGTCATTTCATTCATTCAAACACAAATAACATTTAATGTTATAGATGTATGCAAGAGTTTATATTTCATTATAATTTTAAAATATCAGAGTTAGGTGAAATAAAAATATCTAACTCAAGATTAATATTTTAACACTCCCACTTCATCTTGAGTTTGTATCATATTCTACAAAACCTTTCTCCACATATGAAGATACTCTAGAGTTGCTTGTGTGACTCATATGCTATTTTTGTATGTATTTTGGAGTTTTTTATTAACTTTAGAGTGACCTATGTGACTGTAGAGTTGCTTTTTTATGGACTCTAGAGCTTCCTGTGTGACTTCAGAGCTAATAGTGTATGGAATCTAAAGCTCATGAGTTGCATGAATAAACACTCTAGAGCTATTTATTCTTTATTCATGCCACCCAAATTGTCTCTTAGTATTTAAAGATTTCTTTGGACAATGCCTTAGTGAAAATATCAGTGAGATGTTACTCAGATACCAATTTGTTAGAGATAAATGCAAATGGGAGCATTTCTAATGCTAATTAGTTGGTAATAAATTTAAAAATAGTATGCTCTAATACCAATTTGTTACAAATATATAAGATATGATACTTGTTACCAATAAAATTTTCACCCTAAGGAGGGATACTCCAACCTCCTTAAATTTGGTGTAACATTGAAACACCTCAAGGTTTGGGTGACTTATTGAAGAGGTGAATCTCTAGATTAAAGGGCTAGCTCCTTTGAACAACACCTAAAACTAACCACTAACCTACTTGATTTGAAGGAAAAGGGATAGAAGGAGATTAACACTACTCTAATAGAGGTGATGCACCAATATTAATTCCACAAGCTTACTTAAACTTACACTATGAAAGATAATTTGTAAAACTGATCTCAACACCCAAGGTTCTCCTAACAAAAGTGTCTCAACATGAAGGTAGAATGCAATATGTTTCTTAAGGTAAATGAATAGTGTCTTAACATAAACACTAATATTCTTATTCACACTTAAAAACACATAAAACAACCAATTACACATCATGCGACCTGCTAGAATTCAGATTACTTACACCAAGCATGAAAGAGTGAGATAAACATAAGGATAGATAACTATCACCTGCCATTCAACCATGAACTAATTCACACACTTAAGAAAGAATTTGAAAACTTAAAACTAAATTGAAATATTTATTCAAAGGAAAAATTAGTAGCTAATTTATAAGGGCTTTTCCATGCCAAATGTGGATGCATTACAAGGCTAAAAGTGGCAACTTATATAGAGAAATGAGTTAAAATGAGGAGAGGGGTGTAGTAGAGGGAGAGAGAAAAGTGTCCAAATGAGTTAAAATCAAGAGAGAGGTTATGGAATAGTCCAAATAGACTTTAAAATACATGTGTATCTCCTCTAAAGATACTTCAGCATCCAAGTAGTGTAGGAGTTAGAAACTAAGCTTGACACCTTGCACAACTCCTCAAAACTACCTTTATTTCCATATCAAAATTCACAAATGGACCTTTTAATCATAAATTCACCATGAGATACTTTATAAATCTCATGTGATACCTTAATTTCATTTAAAAACTCTCTGGTCTAACATTTCAATGGCAATCATCATCTATATGATTAGGTGTCTTGAAACCACTTCATCTCCCATGCCTAACCTTGTCCAATTGCCTCAAAATTTGAGTTCATATTATTTAAGGAATTATATGTCCATGAAAGGCATTAAAATACCTTATTATACCTGAATCAATCAATTTTGGTTCCTAAAACAACTCTAAAGACCCCATTTTACTCCTCAAGCTCTCATCAGGCCTCTTTTCCTTGTATCTCTAAAATAATGTAAACCTCTTTGTATAATTAATTTTATGTATGGTAATTAAAAAAATAAGGACATATTTGAGGACCCAATATGTATTTACAACTCCATGCCAAATTTTAGGTCCTAAGAGTGAGTGTAAGTATCTTTTTTCTGCCTTTCTCTTTCCTCAATTAGGCCTCCTTACCTAAAAGATTGATTTTCTACTCCAGATCTCTCCCACACATGTGAAACCACCAAAAATCATGTGATTCACTTCAAATATCCTATCACCAACCTCCATACCAAATTTGAGGCCCTGAGACCTTGTGGAAGTGTGAGAACCATGAAATGGTCTTGAAACTAAGTTTCCTTTTGAGTTTGTTGAAGACTGCCTTGAAAAATGAAGTTTTTTTTTTTAATCACTTATATGATGTATTTTATGGAATTTTAGTTTTTAATATATTAAATACATCCCAAATTAACTCTCCCAATAGTTTTCAATTTCCCCATTACTCAAAACCCTAAAAAACACTAAAAATCCATGTAAAATAGTGCATTTAATGTAGTATGTACAATTGAAAGTACAAAAAAAGTAAATGGTTAGAACCTAATTAGAGTGATAAACAATATCCTGGAGTTTTTAGAATAAAATTATTTCATTTAATACACTTTATTATCTCATCTCTCTCAACTAGTCATTACTAGGGTTTTAGGAGGGTTTAAACCTATTTTGGTTCTTAGCAATTGTTCATAAACCCTAGGCCCTCAATACCTAAACCAATGAATTTTTTTTTTAATGAATAACCATCCTCAAATTATCCCAAGTGATTAGGTTCCCATGCATCCTTTTTTTATAGTTTTGAATGCAAGAAGTGGGCTTTTAGTTTGCAAACTGACCATTAGAGAGGGGTTGACAGTCTTAAGCATTGTTCATGCATGTGATGGGTCTAATCCAAAAAATAAAACCATAAGTTTGAATATTAGGGACCTAATTTACATTTATGAAAGCCACTAGGTTCCATTTAGAGTGTCATGGTCTCAAAAAGTAATAGAAAGTGAGTCTTGAATTGTATTCTTGCATGAGAGTAGTTTGAGGTGGTATCAAAGACTAAATTGGAATTTTATTATCTTTTCCCTATTGGTGGATGATATTAGAGGTATTTAATATTATATTTAACCTTTAAAATTACTTATAATTCAAATCTACTCCCAAAAATTCACCCTTTCAATGATTGTCCATATGGGCCTGTGTATGGTTTTAGGCTTGTTTGGCCTAGAACAGAGATTTCAACATTTCCACTCTTGGTTATTGGGTATGAGAGTGATATATAATTATGATATCACTATGAAACAATTCTCAAGATATCTCCTTCTCTCAAACACCATTTCTTCATTCTAAATAAGTAACCCTCACTCAACTAGGTAGGTAGGCTTGTAGCTCATATTGACAATGTATAGAGGTTTGAAGTGAGTTGGTTTAGTCACCTTTATCTAAACCTTTTCCATGTTCAATTTAATTTTTTTTTGAATCCTATAACTTTTTAATCTATTCATCAAAACCCAAATCTACCACCATGAACTTTATCATCTTTTCAAGCTTATAACCAACCTATTTACCTTGCAATCTATAGGTGGTTATTGGAGTGGTCTGATTGCATTTGAGGGTTTTAGGAATTCAATGTAACTAATGATAAAGTGATAAATTTTTGAATCATGTTAAGAATATATTTAACTTAATTTGAACCCTCTGATTTCTTTCAAGACATCACACTCCACAAATATATAATCTCTTTCTTTCACTTATCTAGACTAGTTGTAGATGACTATTTTATGAGGTTGAAGTGTTAAGTCTTGAACTTGGCCTTCTTGAAATACATCATTGTCCAATTGAAAGTATTATAATATATTTAAATCTCCTTTCTCCTTATTCTACAAATTCTATTAACCCTTTCATGGTATTATACAAACCTTTCCTTCTTATCTCCATACACAGACCTATGTATAGGCATTAAGGCTATAGACTTAGTCTTCTTGATCCTCATTTGACAGTAAAATAACTTAGATGTATATCGATTTGTGACTTATATTATTATTATTTTTAAATATTCATGCTTCCAACACTCACCCTTAATTTTATGGCAATTAGCTCTTTTAGTAAGAATGAGGACTTATAGGTGTAGGACCTGTAGGTCTATATTTTGCTTAAGAGACTATTGAGACAACTTCAAGGGTCCTATTCTCATATAATTTTAAATTAAATAATTTTAAATTATATGTCCTCTACCTTAATATATCATACACCTCTATCTAAACACTGTGCCATCTCCAACTTGAATCATGGTATATGCAGCCCTATGCTTATACAACCAACTTCTTATTCAAGGTTTATGCATAAAATTACAGTCTATTATCATTCATGTTTCTTATGATTCCATGAAATATACCAAGGTCATATGAGTTATTATGAGTCTATTTCAAAATTCTCCAATGCTTGAACGCCTTAGTATGAATCCTAGACCACATGAATATTCACCTACAAGTCTGCAGACTTGTGGGTGAATGAAACTTGTCTAAAGAACTTATTGGAGAATTAATTGAGCTTCATGATCCTTACCTTGAGGTAATAATAATGTTAAAAAATTATATATTTATATTCTATCATGGTTTCTCATTTCCCTTTGAGCCAACATTGGTGTTTAAACCTGTAGAAGCTTGCTAATATATAGACCATGCTTCTAAAGAGCAAGATACAACACTTCTTAAAGGGTCATATACAAAGGGAAATTTTAAAAGAGAGAGGAAACATAGGCCACATGAGATTGAATGAATTATATTAATTATGGGGCACTTATATACTTTTTAAGGTGGTAATGTTTCAAACCAACAAAAATATTTACAACAGGAATGACATGCTCCATAAATTTGAGACACTTTTCTCTTTGATGAAGACACTTCATGAAGTTTAAATGGATAATGAAAATAGGATTTAAAATACCCAAATTACCTCTAAAAAAATCACATAAAACCATTCTCTTCCATTGAATTTTGTCATAAAGAAACATGAGTAAAACCAAACCCTATTTGAATGGACAAGGCATAGTGACATGCTAACACTCTTAATGATTATTTATAAAGGAGAAGACATGAATATATAAAAAAATTCCAATAATTAAATCTCATTAGGAACCCTAATAATTCTCAAAGTTTTAGCCTCCAAATTTCTCTCCCCTGGTCATACCATGCATTTGAATTTTGTCTTTTTGAGCTTGTGAAGGCAATGATGGAAGAGAGAGCTATCTACATATGTACGACCTAAAAATTGATCCAAAGATCAAAAATAACCTTTATAAGTCCAATAAAATTTATGAAACCATTTTTACCTACAATTTGATCTATCAAGACTGTATAACTTCCCAAAAGTGCTTGTAAAGGATTATTTTTCTCATTTTAGGCTTTGAACTACAAGTTTTTCAGGTTTTAACTATATCTTACCCTCCTTTGACATTAGGTATGTTGTGAAACTTATTTAAAAATTTTTCCTTGATGTTGTTATGTATAATTCCTCAAAATTAGGCTAAAAGGTGGCCAAAATAACTTTGGGGCATATAAGAACATAATAAGAGGTTAATGCATAAATATATGACTTTAAAGACATATCCAAAACTTTTTATAATGACTAAATACCATGATAAACCTTTGACCACACTTGAAAACACCATGACTCATAAATGACCCCTAAGACTAGAGTACATATGAGACCAAACCTTAGTCAATACTAAACAATGACTAATGTGACTACAAGAAGACCATTTTAAGACCATTGCAAGACATTACAAGACCATATATAAGTTTTAATAACCCTATGAAAAGTTTCAACCTATAGGGATTGAACTTTTTGACTTGGGATCAAAATTGGTCAACAAATTGGTGATTCACAGGGGTAACATGCCTACAATGCTAATAGATTGGTGGCCTTAGCCTTCCATTGGGAAATGGAGTCACCCTAAAGTTACAAACTCAAACTGACATGCCTCTAGAAGATTCAAACTCACACCAAACCATACAAAAAAAAAAACAAACACACTATGCCAAATGTATTTAGGGAAAACCACTCAACAAACACTAAAAAAAACATACCTAACCTATTATGTATAGACCTCAAAACATGTTTGAGGTGATGAAACAACTCCTCTTGATTCAACCAAGGTAAAAAACAATGTTTCTAGAGTCACAACTTATCCATGAGAATAAATCACCATATGATGGATGTTTTTTAATGAAAACTTGCTCATGAAGGTGATCAAATGACTTAACACTCATAATACCTCTACTAGCTGAAAATGCACCACTTGAGACTCTTTTGAATGGTCCCTTTAGCTATGTTTGAGGTCTACTTGACATTGCATCTTGATTATTCTCTCTTATGCTTACTTGATCCTTCTCAATATTCTATTTAGGGATCATTAAAATCTTATCAACTTCACCTTCATTTGAACCATGATGTGTTAGGTGTTTAAAGGCATCAAACTTGCCTTCTTACTGGCCAAACACATCTGCAATTGAATTAAGATAATCTTGATGTCTATGCTACTCCTTACTCTCGTGAAGTTATACCTTGATTTGATCACATTATTTCATGATTTTCTTCTATTTTATTGGGACTTGAAACTCTTCTTTGTGTTTATTAGGTCCACCGTTGACCCTATCATCAAGCCCATGTTTCATTTGAGGATGAATAGGCCCACTTACCTTTTCAAACTCTAGCATTATGGCATGGAATTGTTGCCATAGATCATCATGTTATTTTTGACTAACATAATCATGAATATCCTCTTATTTAATAGGCATAAATGCATCATCTTCTTGACTATCATGCTCTAGTATACTTAGACTATCACCATCATCATCCATATGTAGAAAATAGTTTCCCTATTCAACTTGTTGAAGGACATCATCAAAAATTACCTCAGGGAACTCATAAATTTATTCATGAATGGTATATGTGCCCATACATGTCTCATCAATGAGTTTTTATGGATCAAACCCATGTTGATCAGCTCCACACACATCAAGATAGAGATCAACTAAGCCATCAAGAGGTGTTAAAGATTCTTGGTCACTAGGATGGTCTTCTTTTTCATTGATGGTGAAGTTTGTGTTTGATGTTTTAGGTAATATGGCTCTACATAAAAATTAGCTAAAGGTTTAGAATTAATAGAGACCTTAACACCAAACTTGGTCCTAAATGCCATATAGGACCTTTTTGAAGTCAATAACCCCCCAATCTTAGCAGTAAAGTCCCTTGACAAGCAAAGGGAAAAATGAGGTGGCACATCCACAACTATAAAATATTGAGAGATAGAGAATGTAGGACAAGCATGAAGTGTGGGTTGAAAACCTTTGATAATACTAGATATCTTGGTACCTAATCCATCTAACTATAACACCCCTTTGGAGTGTAACTTGTACTTCAACTTCAACTTATCTTCTACTTGTTTAGGCATGACTGATGTACTTGCTTTACTATCAATCAAAAAATTGTGGTAAAATTAGTCTCAAATGATGATAGATAGGTAAAATGGATGATTTTTATCCTTTCTTTTAGTTTCTATTGTCTTCCCATCCTTGGTCTTTAATTCATTAGTTAAAACTACCCCTCTTTTACTAAGTTGCCTAGATGATGCATTAAGCTTGGAGAGCTCACTTTGGAAAATGCCTCTTTGTCCAAGAATGGATAATGTTTCCCACATTGGGATGTGTACATGGAATTTATTCATTTTCTCAATAATATTAATATAAGAGTTTCCAACTTTATCATGTCCTCTAGGAGCCATAACACTACCACTAGATTGTGTCACTTGATGCATAGGAGAAGGCATAGAAGGAGATTTTTGATTTTGAGTTTTCTAATTTACCAGAGCCATAGGGGCTGTATTTGACATACCTAATCCTTCTGGTGCTTGAAAATTAATGTTTGGACCACCAGTTGTCCCTTGTACTTACTCAACCACTCTCTTCTTTGACCTTATATTTGTAACTATGGAGTTTGATTCAATTTTGAAATTACCTTAGTAGCTAAATACACATGAGTTTATTTAAAGGTATTTCATTAAGGTATAATTTGATTGAGAATCTCCTCCATTATTTTCTCATCCACTAGGCATCTCTTCTTGAGTCATATAAGGCATTGTTCCCCATTGAGCCATATGGGCTTGATTGAGTGCTTCATTTGCATAAGTGCAAGATTCATGAGGCTAGTCCCATAAAGGTTACTCTCCATTGTCTTGTAAAATATTTATTTGGATAGGTACAAGTGCTTTAGAAGTATAAGAAACATTCTAATTTTTTAAAATTTGTTTCCTCACTTGAGTTAGTTTCCCTTGTCATTGGTATTGACCTTGAAAAGGTTATCTAGGAGAGTGATAAGATTGGTAGCATTGGTAAGGGCCTTGAAAATACCTCCATTAATATTGTTGTTATTACCTCTTAATTATTTTTTTCTCTTCTTGAGATACCTTAATATATTTAATCATTTATTCCTCTTTTGAATTGCTTGGTTGAATAGGGGCAACTTACTTATGCTTGAGTGTGGGAATGAGAGCAATGGTGAGCATATGAGTTTACACATCAGGAAAAAAATGCATGGGAGGTTTAGGGGATATATTTCTATCCTAAATAATTCAATTCTCAACCCTTATAGTAGTCTCATAGGCATTAGGAAAAATATCCCCTCGCAAGGATTGAATCATCATAGATATGTCACTATTGAAAGCTTTGAGGTAATAAATAAAATAATGATGGGTAGTAGGCCTTACCAACATTTGGATCCTATACTTCATGTTTTTAAATACTTTTTTTAAGTCTTGAGTGGCTTCTTGAGGTGTTCTCTTTATTGTAGTCAGCTGCTTAGTCAAAGATAAGTGATCATATTTTCCTTCAAATCTCCTTATCAAAGCATCACCCAATTAATCCCATGTAATGATATAATTGGGAGCCAAAGTAACATACTAATCAAGGGAATTGACCTTAAAATAAACAACCAAAAAACTTATGGAAACATTCTCTTCAGTGATATTATGTATATTAAAAAATTTGGCAATGTTTCTTATGTGTTTAATAGGAGTAGTGGTAGCTTCTCCCATGTATGAAGGCACACTTTTGAGGGCTGACATAGGGATGTAATCATAGTGATAAAGTGATAAAGGACTATGGACATTTAATTCAATAAAATCTAGGTTATTTGGGGCTACCATCTTGCAAATTAGACCCAAAAAAAGTCTCCTAATAGGTATATGAGCAGCAAAAGATTTCTTGGAATATGGATGTGTGATAGCAAATATCTTAGTTCTAATTGAATAGTGAGGTAGTTCTAAAAATTCAAATGGAATGACTTTATTAAATGATCTTGTCCTTAATTTAGGTATGAAAATGAAGCACTAGTATACAACCAAGAGCTAATGAGTGTTGGAGACTCCAAATATTGCATGAAGGAAGCTTTACAACTTCAAATTTGCTAAGATCAACATATACCTTTGACAACTTATTGGACCATGAGGTCCGACTAGGCATGCCAAAACTGTTATCAATCAAATTTCACCCTAAATAGGGCTAATATATCCTCCTTAAAATTTATGTAACATTGAAACACCTCAATGTTGTGGGTGACCTATTGAAGAGGTGAATCTCTAGATTAAAGGGCTATCTCCCCTTGCACAACACCTACAACTAACCTAATTTCTTTGAAGGAAAAGGGATAGAAGGAGATTAAAAATTATCTAATATATGTGATGCACCAAGATGAATTCAACAAGCTTACTTGAACCTACACTATGAAAGATAATTTGAAAAATTGATCTCAACACCCAAGGTTCTCCTAACAAAAGTGTTTCAACATGAAGGTATAATGCAATGTATTTCTCAAGTTAGATGAATATTATGTATTAGCATAGACAATAGTAGTCTTATTCACACTTAAAGACACATAAAACAACTAATTACACATCATGTGACCTATTATAAGTCTTATTAATTACACCAAGCATGGAAGGTGAGATGAACACAAGGAGAGTTAACTATCACTTGCCATTCAACCATGAACTACTTCACACACTTAAGCAAGAATTTGAGAACTTAAAAGAAAATTTAAATATTTATTCAAAGGCAAAATCATTAGTAAATTTATTATGGCTTTACCATACCAAATGTGGATGCATTACAAGGCTAAAAGTGGTAACTTATATAGAGAAATGAGGAAGAGAGAGAAAGAGAGAGAGGGGGCATAGTAGAGGGAGAGAGATAAGTGTCCAAGTGAGTTAAAATCAAGAGAGGGGTTATAAAATATTCCAAAAAGACTTTCAAATACATGTGTATCTCCTCTGAAGATACTCCATCATCCAAGTGGTGTAGGATTTAGAAACTAAGCTTGACACCTTGCACAACTCCTCAAAATTGCCCTTCTTTACATATGAGAAGTGAAAAATGGACCTTTTCATCATCAATTCACCATGAGATGATTTTATACATCTCATTTGACACCTTTATTGAATTTATAAACTCCATGGTTTGACATTTTAGTGACAATCATCATCTATATGCTTAGGTGTCTTGAAACCCCTTTCATCTCCCATGTTTATCCTTGTCCAAGTGGCTAAAAATTTGAGTTCATATTATTCAAATAATTAAATATCCATGAAATAAATTATAATACTTTATTAGACCTGAATCAATCCATTTTGGTTCATGTAACAACTCCCAAGACTCCATTTTGCTCCTCAATATATTATTAGGCCTCTTTTCTTTGTAGCCCTAAAATCATGTAAACCTCTTTGTATAGGGAAGTGTACATATGGTAATGACAAAATAAGGACATATTTTATGACCTAGTATGGATTTACAACTCCATGCAAAATTTTAGGTTATGAGAGTGAGTGGAAGTAACCTTTTTATGCCTTTCTCTTTCCTTAATCAGGCCTCCTTGCCTAAAAGACTAATTTTATGCTCCAGATATCTCCCACACATGTGAAACCAACCAAAATCATGTGATTCACTACACCTAGCCTTTCACCAACCTCCATACAAAATTTGAGGCCCTGAGACACTGTGAAAGTGTGAGAACCATGAAATGTTCTTGAAATCGAGTCTCATTTTGAGCCTATTAAAGACGACATTAAAAAATGAAGTTTGTTTGATCACTTGTACGATGTCCTGTACCAATTTTTAGGCTTGAATATATGAAATAAATTTTAAATGACCTCTCCCATAGTTTACAATTTCTCCATTTATCAAAACCCTATAAAACACCAAAAATCCTTACAAAATAGTGTATTTAATGTAGTATGTATAGCTAAAAGTACATGGTTAGAACCTAATTGGAGTGATCAACAATATCCAAGAGGTTTCAAAAGTATATCATGTAATTTAATTCACTTTATAATCTCATATCTCTTAACTGATCATTACTAGGGTTTTACGAAGGTTTAAACCTATTTTGGTTCTCAGCAATTGTTCATAAACCCTTGGCCCTCAATCCTTAAGGCAATGCCATAATTTTCAAGTGCATAAAACTCATAAAATTTATCCAAGTTATTAGCTTCCCATGCATCCTATCCATACATTTGTGAGTGCAAGATGTTGGCTCTCGAGTTGCAAATAGGCCATTAGAGAGGGGTTGACACTAGCAAACATTTTTCATGCATGTGATGGGGCTAATCCAATAAATGACACCACAAGGTTAAATATTAGGGACCTCATTACCATCTATAAAATCCACTAGGTTCCATGTAGAGTGTCATGGTCTCAACAAGCAATAGAAAGTGAGTCTTGAATTATAGTCTTGCATGAGAGAAGTTTGAAGTGGTCTCAAAGGCTAAATTGGCATTTTCTTGTATTTCCCCTATAGGTGGATGATTTTGGAGGTATGTAGCATATTTTTTAACCTTTAAAATTCCTCATATTTCAACTCTAATCCCAATAATTCACCTTTTCCATGACTTTCCATGTGGGCCTGTGTATGGTCTTAGGCTTATTTGGCCTAAAATAGAGCTTTCAACATTTCCACTCTTGGTTATTAGGTCTTAGAGTTATATAGAATTATGCTATCAATATGAAAATATTCTCAAGATATTGCCTTCCCTCATACCTCCTTTATTCTTTCTAAACAAGTAACCCTCACTCAGCCAGGTAGGTAGGCCTATAGCTTACATTGATTATGTATAGAGATTTGAAGTGAGTTGGTTTAGTCATCTTTATCTAAATATTTTCCCTATTCACTTTGAATTTTAGTTGACTCCTAGAATTTTTTCATCCATTCATAAAAACTCAAATTTGACACCATCAACTTTATCATCTTTTCAAGCTTATAACCAACCTATTTACCTTACAATCTATAGGTGGTTATTTGAGTGGTTTGACTGCATTTAAGGGTTTTAAGAATTCAATGTAACTAATGAGAAAGAGAGAAATTTATGCATCATGTTAATAATATATTCAACCTCATTTGAACCTTCTGATCTCTTTCAAGGCATCATACTCCACAAACCTACAACCTCTTTCTTGCACTTATCTAGATTAGCTGTAGATGACTATTTTATGAGGTTGAAGTGTTAAATCCTAAACTTGGCCTTATTTAACTAGGTATTTGGCCACTTGAAATTATTAGACTCCATTGAAATCTCCTTCTCCTTATTATATACAATCTATTGACCCTTTCATGGTATTCTACAAACTTTTGCTTCTTATCTCCATACATAAACCTGCGTATAAGAATTAAGGCTATAGACTTAGTCTTCCTGATGCTCATTTAAGTGTCAAATCACTTAGGCGTATATTTATTTGTGACTTATCTCATTATTGTTTATAATGACTCATGCTTCCAACACTCACCCTTATTTTTATGGTAATTATCTCTTTTATTAAGAATGCGGACCTATAGGTTTAGGACTTGTAGGTCCATCTTTTGCCCAAGTGACTATTGAGACAAATTCTAGGGTCCTCTACTCATAAAATTTGCAATCAACTCATTTTTAATTATATGTCCTATGCCTTAATAACTCATACACCTCTGACTAAACACTATGCCATCTCAAACTTGAATCATGATATATGCAAGCATGTGCTTATACAGTCAATTTATTATGCAAAGCTCATGCATAGAATTAGAGTCTATGATTCTTCATGTTTTTCATGATGCCATGAAGTTTTTCAAGGTCATGAAAGTTATTAGGAGTCTATTTCACAATTATCCATTGCTTGAACACCTTGGTATGGATCATAGGCCTTATGAATATTCACCTACAGGTCTATAGACCTATGGGTGAATGAAATTTGTCTAAAGCCCTTATTAAAGAGTGCATTGAGATTCATGATCCTTAACTTGAGATTCCAATTATGTTAAAAATTTATCTATTTATATGATATCATGGTTTCTCATTTCCATTTGAGTCAACATTTGTGTCCAGACCTGTAGAAGGCTACTTTTATACATACCATGCTTCCAAAGAGCAAGACACAACACGTCTTGAAGGGTCATCTACAAAGGGACATTTTCAGAGAGAGATAACACATAGGTAATATTATATTAAAGTAATTATATGAATTATGGGGAATTTAGAGACTTTTTAAGGTCGAAATGTTTCAAACCAACCAAAATATTTTCAACAAATATGACATGCGCCATATGTTTGAGACACTTTTCTCTTTGATGAAGGCACCTCATGAAGTTCAATTGGATAATGAAACCAATATTAAAATTACTTAATTGACCTATGAAAACATCCCACAAAATCATTCTCTTAGATTAAATTATGACATGAAGAAACATGAGCAAAACCAGACCTTGCTTGAATGGACAATGCATAGTGACCTATTGTCACTCTATATGATTTTTCATAAAGGAGGGGCCATGAATATGTAGAATAATGCAAATAAATTTAATCCCATTAGGACCCCTAAAATTTTCCAAATTTTATTCCTCCAACTTTATCTCTCTTGGTTGTACCATGCATTTAAATTTTGTCTTTCAAAGCTTGTGAAGGCAATGATGGAGGAGAGAGAGATATCTACATCTATATAACTTAAAACTTGATACAAATATTGAAACTAAATTATGGAAGTCAAATATACTCTCTAAAATCATTTTTATCTACAAATTGATCTTTCAAGGTTATACAAGTGCCCAAAAGTGCTTGTAAAGGACTTTTTTTCTCATTTTAGGCATTGAACTACAATGTTTTTAGTTTCCAACTATATTTGAACCTAGTTTGACATTATTTACATTATGAAACTTCTTGAAACATTTTTAATTTATGGTGGTATGTAAAATTCCTCAAAATTAGGCCAAAAGGTGAGAAAAATGACTCTTGGGCATATAAGAACATAATAAGAGGTTAATGCATAGATATATGACTTTAAAGACATATAAAAAACCTTTTATAATGACTCAATACAATGCTAAACCTTTGACCACACTTGACAACACCATGACTCATAAATGACCACTAAGACTTGACAAGTACATATGAGACCAAACCTTAGTTAATGTTAAGTAATGACTAATGTGACCATTTAAAGACCATTTCAAGACATTACAAGACCATACACAAGTTTCAATAACCCTATGACAAGTTTAAAACTATATGGATTGAAATTTTTAACTTAGGGTCAAAAATACCAATTTTTTGGAGAGAGTTTAAAACACACAAAATAAAACTTATATTTATTTAACTTATATAGTTGGTTACAAACTTCTATTCAAAAATTTACTTCTAAGACTATAAGTTTTGCTATGTTTTCATTATGTTCTATTATTATATTATAAAATGTTGTATTGGAGTGGATCTATTAGTCTAGAAGATGATTTCATACTTTTATATGCTGCCATGCTTCATAAATAACATTCCAATCTACCTCACTTAGGGGTAAGTACATGGAGTTGGGGAATAATTTGATGGATATTTACCATAAAACATACACATTATATAAAATTAGGTTCAAAATATAGAACCTAAACACATATGCACTGTAGGTGTATGCAATCTATATAGTGAAAGGAATGTATACACATTAAATTCACATTACATTAAAAAATCACAAAAGATATATTGGAAGTGGTAAATGGTTATAGTTTGCATTAAACCATTTATATTGTTACATTTATATTCCTTATACTTTGAATTTATTTTAATATATATAAGAAATTAGGGTCACTCTGCATCTTATAGAGTTGGTCTCACAGTTTCATGCCTTATTATGTGGAATATAGTTTTTAAAAATCCAATTTGGTTAGTTTTTAGGCATTTTCAAGGTCTCAGTATCAAACTTAGGGATTTAAGGGCATAACTTATGCGATTGATGTCTATTTTGGTAAATATATAGTCATTTTTTAGGTTTTTGTGTCATCCAAATTGCTTCATTGAATTTATAAGAGTCTTAGGTTTATCAAAATTGAAGATTACAAACCACTCACTTTGAACTCAAGCCAAAGTGGTGTGATTGGGGCATCATAGGTCATATTGATGACCTACACACATTAAATGACCATTTTATGTAAATTTTACTTACTCATCATCCCTGCCTCATCCTAATCACTTACTCCTCATCCCTCATCACCCCTAATCAATCTTGCCTCATTCCTAATTGTGCCTAATCACTCCCTTATTAACCCTCACTATCCCCCATCTTCCCTAATCACTCCCTCATTGACCCTCACTATCCCTCATCATCCCTAATCACTAATTCATTATCCCTCCTCATATCTAATAACTCCCACCTCATCTCTCACCATACCCAATCACTCCCTCATTTAACCTCACCATCCCTCATCATTTTTACTCACTCCCTAATAGCACCTAATCAATCCCTCATTGACCTTCACCATCCCTCATCACCCCTAATCACTCCCTCATCATCCTTAATCACCACTTCATCATCCCTAATAACTCCCTCCTCATCCCTAATCATTCCCTCCTCATCCCTAATCACTCCCTCATTGACCCTCACCATCCCTCATCATCCCTAATCACTAATTCATCATCTATCATCATCCTTAATCACTCCTTCCTCATCCCTCATTACCCCTAATCATTCTCTCATTAACCCTCACCATACCTCATCATCCCTAATCACTCCTTCATCCTCCCTGGTCAGTCCCTCATTGACCCTCACCATCTCTAATGACTCCCTCATTATCTCTCATCATATCTACTCAATCTTTCCTCATCACTCCTCATCCTTAATCACTCCATCCAATACCTTGATGGTGGGTGAAGTAACTTATTGCTTGTGCTCGACTGGATTATTTTCCAATTCCAAATTTTACTCAATCAAATAAGGCCCAAATAAACTCTTCTTTCACTCATCCTCTTTCATTAAAATAAGGAACTTAGAGATATCATCTGATTATTTGGTGGGATTCAAATATCTATATGGTGATCCATACCTAAACCATGGAGAGAGTGTATATCTATAGCCCTAGACTAGAATACCTAGGCAAGAAATCAAGCAAATGTGGAATGAAATTTTATTAATTACATATATAGATTAGGATTTGGGCATCTAATAATCCCAATCCTAGAGTTTATAATCCAAATTAATATCTATACAGATATGTGAGATTGGAGACTACTTGAGAATTCCAATCCCAACCCCATAGTTGATAGTATATCCATAGTATATACATAGTAGACTAGATTGCCAAATATATAGATAGGTGATCACCAATATAAAAGAGTGTGTTCTAATCTAGTAGCTAATAGATTGTGTTTCCCAACCCAAATTGATCTATACCCAACCCAATATAAACCCAAATTGATATATAAAGGGAATGAAGGGCATATTATTTAATCTAGTGTATCGAGGAGGGCCACTTAGAACTTGGGCATGGCTCAGTGGGCCCTAAAGGCCAAATTGGGGCCTTGACATAATTTGAGTATTCCATAGTCCCAAATATAATATATCAAAAGATAGATTAGGAATGGGTCCCCCATCATAGGTATATATGGGGCACAATTCCTATGGCCCTACCTTGATCTCAAAATTTCCCAACATATTAAGGCAATGAAATCTTTCCCTACCTACTTCATCTATGCCAAGGAGTAAGGTAGGGAGGATTGCCTTTTGGATATCTAACTTTGCTTCACCTAATAACATATCAAGGGGAAATTTCCTTCTCGATGGATAACAAGTAGTAAGGCATAACTATTAAGGGAAGTTTTCCTTCCTAGTATTTAGCTTTTATTTGCTTCTTTATTACCCTACCTATTTATCAAATGCCCAATATAATAAGGTAAGGGAAGCTTCCTTCTTGATATATAGATTTATTCTTTTCATAGCTACATTCCCTATCTATAATATATTCTTAGTTATCAAGGGAATCTTACTTCATGATCTATATATTGCATATATTATTTCCTTACCTACTTAGCTTCTATTTTGGTAAGGGAAGCTTACTTCTTAATAGATAGAATCAGAAATGAAGTTTTTAATGATGTTATGTATGTAATATATTTAAATACCATTAAGTATGTCCTACCTAATTTACCTATTTGAGTATGCCTTACCTAATTTACCTACTTGAGTATACCCTACCCAATTGAATATTTGAGCCATATCTTGATCTTGAGTATGCCCTACCTTAATACCCGATTCATATCTTAATATTGAATATGTCCTACCTATCTTATTATAATTGAGTATTCTCTACCTACCTATCATTATTTCCCTACCTATTTGAGTATGCCCTACCTACCTATCCTTATTTCCATACCTACTTAAGTATTCCCTATTTGATAAAATATCCAATCCATATATTGATCTTGAATAGTCATATCTAATCATGATCATATATATCTTAACTAACATATATTTTATACTTGATACCTCATTGAATACCTGATTGAATACCTAATACATATCTTAAAAGGAAAGGGGGAATTATAACCTATTTAGAGAAATGAGTGACTAGGGAAGATTGGCCAGTATCATCTATCATGTTTGAATTGGTAGGCTCCCCTATGCCATCTCCATCTAGATAAAGGAAAGGAAAGGAAAGGGGAGGGAGAGGGTCAATGTATAATATTTTATTATATATTTCATAAGAGTGTAGGTGCCCACTATCTATATATGGGTATAATAAAAATAAAAATTCTTGACAAAATTTACCTCCCCCATTAGGGCATTTATGTTTAAGGACTACGTGCCCCATATATCAATCATATGTGATCTAGGGTTCACTCTGTGAAAAAAATGAAGACCACTAGAGAAGAGATCCTAGGATTCATTGATCCCCTAATTTCAAGACTTAACCCTAGACCTCAATCGATATTTAGTAATTTACACCTAAAAGGGCACTAGGTTAATAGTTGGTTAGGTTATCAGTCCTAGGAGAGAACTAAAAGAGTGATATCAACCTTAGACCTAAAGGAACTATGAGTTAATCAAACATGCATATTAAACCTAAGAATTAAGGTACTTACCTAAAGGTCCTAAGGGGGAGAGGGGAAGGAGGAAGATCCTACCATAATGATCAAAATGATATGCCCCCTCTCCATTTTGAGGAAGGATGGCCACATAGAGTTGAGTTTAATTGGATCTAGATTAGGGGAGGTGGGCCTAATCACCACCTACCCATCCCATAATGTAACACCCAATACCCTAGTCACCACCTATATATAGAAATGGCCTAACCATCTAGATGTGGGTTGTGCAGGCACTATCCCCTATAAAATATTATAATTGATAGATGGAAGTGCTACCCTCCCATGTAGTTCAAGTTAGAATGACTAGGACTAGTGACGTACATAGGGTTAGATAGATAAGCATGGTCAGATAGATGGGTATGGTTGGGTTGGAAAAAAATATGCTCTATATGCATTGGATGGGGATCTAGAAAATTAATTAGACTCCAATCAAATTAGATATATATATATATATATATATATATATATATATATATATATATATATCACATATATAATAGAATATGAGATTCTATACAGAGGAGTAGATCACTTTTGGTATAGGGATATAAATAGCCAGGAAGTTAATTTTTTTCCTCTATATTCCATATAGTCTCATCCTCATAACAGGTTAATTCCACTCTATCTTATCCCACTCTAGAATGCTATCATCTCATCTTGTCTGCTATGTTTCATAGTTGACTATATGTATCCTAATATCCAATTAGTTCAAATTGATAATAACTAGTCTATCTCTCTAAATCCTAATTAAACATATCTATCTATATCTATCCCAATTGATCAGTAGGCTCGATTGACTATATATAGCCTCATATCTAGTCAAGTTGATATTTATCAATATATTGGTAGGATCCCCATTCCTATCCCCATCTAGATAAAGTAAAGAAAAGGAAAAGAAAGGAAAGTGGGGGAGAGGGCCCAATTGAGAATAGATCATTCAAATCTAAGGGACTTTATATATGCTCAATCAATCTCAGATGCTTATAGCTGACCCTATCTCCAATAAGTAGTCAATATTCTAATTAAGAATAGCTAGTCAAATTTTAAGGACTATATTTATGCTAAATCCCATCTAGATAGAGGGCCCAATATAGAAATCTGGTCTGTCTCTATCATTAATATCCCCATCCAAATAAAGAGATAGGGCTAAATCAACCATATAGTGGGCTCCCCATCTATATATAGGGACCACATGTCTTTTACAATCAATCGATAAGACCCTAATACCATCTATATAGAGGGCCCAATCAATAATATCCATGCTATATAGTTATATTTAGGATAGTTCTTTCAATCAATATATTAATTTTCATTAAAACAAAACTTGAGATAGTGAACTGACCTAGAAAGACCTTTTACCTGATTTGTTTTGTTCTCTCTTTGTTAGAAATATTGACAATCATGAAATAATGGACATGGATATGGGATATGGCTTACTCATGCTAATCAATGTCAAACATAATACAACACCTTTAAGTCATTGGATTTATGACATAACCCATAAGAGGGTTATACATATGGTTATAGATCTAATCTATAGATACTACCCTCAATCCACTAAATACTACCCCCCATATATATATCTACCTATATTTTAACCTCTATCTCTCTAAACACTCAAAAATTTTGTCTTTCCCTTCCCCCCTCACTTGAAAATAGTTAGGTGAATAAAAAATACCCATATATCTAAAATCCCACTAATCACTTAGAAAAAACTCATTATGAGATAGATGGGCATATGCCACACTATATAACCACTATTCCCACCAAAACATTCTTAAAATTATTAAATGGCCTTTAGCATAACCCTATATTTTAGTGTAGTTGTAGTCACCACCCATAAACTACATCTATAATATTCTTCCCCCAGAGACCCCCCTATCTATATATGGGCCCAGTAGAGTGCAACCCACCTGGCAAGCAATAAATAAATAATGAAGGCATAAGATGGAGCGTAGTGAACTCCTCTACCTAGAATCATTTTTATTTAGTCCCTCTTTATATATATATAGATAATGTATAATTATCTAGATAGAAAGAGAGCTTTATCTATCTAGGAGGCTCATATCCCAGATAGATAGAGATGACCTATAGAGGTTGAGGGGAATAAACATATATATCCATGAGGAAGGAAGGGACCTAGGGTTCAAACCATAAGAGAGTTCAATTCATTGTATAGAGGGGAGGAAAAAAACCCATTTATACTTGACCACTTGGGCTCGAGAAAGAGGCCTTGGATACCATAGATAGGAGAAAGGCCCCACCTCCTTTAGAAAATTTAACCCTCACCCACTATGGATAGGGTTGGGTATCTCAACTAGATATTCTATCTATCTATATAGATGTCATGTCAAGCACATCTATAATCATAGTTAGCATTCAGGCAATGACCTACCCCTCCACTATAGAGATTGAGCCTATAGCTAGGCTCAAACATACTGATTGATAACTAAATGAAGCATTTGAGGAGGGGATATAGGGAATTGATCAAAAAAATAAATCAAGTTGAACACCAATCCCTACACTCATGTTACATATATAGTATATATTAATTCACATGTATCATATCTAGTTACTCGTGCTTCCCATCCTATATAGTCATGTTATGTATATAGTTAAGTTACTCAGGTGTCCCATCCCATAGAGTCACCCCTATAGGGACTCATGATACTCATCCCATAGAGTCATGTTACCCATAGATTCATGTAACTAGTTAGTCTATAGTGTGACTATAGCTCTATGCATTTAGTCTAATTATGTTATGTGAAAAGTGTCACACAAAGGGTGAGGTGAAATAGAAAATAGAATTAAATTTGCCTAAAAAGGGAGGTGTTGAGGAGGGTACAGAGAAAACATATTATGCCTAATTGGACTTTACTACCATAGGGACAAAGAAGATAGATAATTAAATTATACTCGAATAGATTAGAGATAGTCATCTTGATCAATTAGGGATGATGAAGCAATGATTAGGGATGATGATGGATGGTGAGGGTCAATAAGAGAGTGATTAGGGATAATGAGGGAATGATTAGAGATGATTATGTATGGTGAAGTTCAATAAGGGGTGATTAGAGATGATGAGAGATGGTTAGGGTCATTAAGGGAGTGATTAGGGATTATGATGGATGGTGAGGGTTAATGAAGGAGGGATTAAGGACAATAAGGGAGTGATTAGAGATGATTAGGATGGTGAGGATCAATGAGGAGTGATTAGGGATGATGAGGGATTATTAGTGAGTGATTAGGGATGATGAGGGATGGTGTGGGTAATTTAAATAATGATTAAGGATGGTGAAAGAGTGATTAGGAATGGTGAGGATCAATGAGAGAGTGATTAGGGATGATGAGGAATGAGGATGGAGTGATTAGGGATTATTAGGGATGAGGAGGGAGTGATTAAGGATGATTAAAGCCAATAGAGTTATTAGGGATGATGAGGGAGGGTGAGGTTTAATGAGGGAGTGCTTAAAGATGATAAGTGATGGTGAGGATCAATGAGGGAGTGATTAGGGACAATGAGGATCAAGGAGAGAGTGATTGGGGGTGATGATGGATGAGGAAGAAGTGATTAGGGATGAGGGAGGGATGATGAGCAAGTGAAATTAACATAAATTAGTTATTTGATGTGTGTAGGTCATTAATGTGACCTATACTACCCTAATCACACCATTGTGACTTGAGTTCAAAGTGATTGGTTTGTAAACTTTGATTTTAACAAACCTATAACTCTTATAAATGCCAAGAAACAATCCAAAAGGCACAAAAACCTAAAAAATGACTATATGTTTACCAAAAATGGACATCAATTACAAAATTTTAGCCCTAAAATCCCTAGGTTCAATACTGAGACCCAAAAAATGCCTAAATACTGACCAAATTATATTTTTTTAAAATATCTTCCACATTTTAAGGTGTGCAAATGTGAGACCAACTATATCAGATGTAGAGTGATTTTTATTTTAGTAAACCATCTGCTAGTAGACCATCTTCCCCTTCTAATAAATATCATATGTTTTTTTGTGCAATGTGGAAGGGACATGCATGCATTATAATGTGTATGTGTTCCTTTCACATTGCACAAAATAAAGCATATAGCCCTTCAAACAAATATTTCCTATTTTTAGTGCAATGTCAAAGGAATGTGTATGTGTTATAACATGTAATCGTTATAGTGTGTATGCATTATGTTCAGTTTAATTTCAAAAACCAAGCCTTTTTGGCTTAGAAATGGCTTAGATGTTCAAGCCAAATGTTTTTACTTGCCAACACACAATCAAATCTGAGAGATTTGATATAAAACAGCAAAATTCAACTTCTATGACCAAATACACTAGGAATTTCAATGAGAAAATTCATAAAATTATTACTACGATAATGAGCATGCCTTCCTCTTTCCAAATATACAATTTTTATATATTTTTTTTTACTATTTTAAGGTTTCAATTTATGTTGATTTCCAACTATAGCTTTTTTAGGCCACTACATGCCACAAATATATATGTTTGCATATATTTTTTTCATTGATCCAAATGCAAAAAAAAAAATATGGTTACAAACTAGGCCTAATTCTACACGCATTGAAAAAAAATTAGTTTTCATTTTTTAAAGGTAGTTGGGGGGATGCAACATTGGCTATCCATTATTTGTTAGTTTTTAGGATCTATTTACTTGTAAAATTAATAAAAAAAACTATTCATCAAAAAATTATAAAAAATATAGGTTACAAACTAGATGATCTTATCTAAAGTTTCACCAAACAGTATAAAATAATATTAAATGATGCTTAGAAAATGAGGGGCTACATGACCAGCTATCTACTCTATTTTCCTAAAAAAAGGAGTTGTTATTGACATTTTATATGTTTGACCTAGTTATACTTAACCATTTTAAAAAATAATAATGTTTTAGAAACTAGATTCAAAATGCCAATTCATGTTCTTACACCATCCTTAAATTTTGAGTGTTGCCATCTTAAATTATCTACATAAGTTCAGATTTATCATTTTTTAGGAAAAACATGTCCATCAGTAGGCCCTTTTTGTCCCCCAACTTTTTGCATTTACCCTTAGATCATGAGGTGCAAAAATGGAGAGAAACATTAACATATCCAATATGTTCAAAGAAAGTCTAGATCTATCACCATTATTTATCCCATTTAACTGTGAGAAACATATTTCACATATTGTTGTGATCATTGGAATAATAAGAATGTCTTTTCATTGCTACATTAAAAATGTAATCCCTTCAAACCATTTAGGTTCACCCCCACATATATCACACGCTCCAAACATATGTTTTTTAGGTATGATTTATAATTGGTCCAAATAAATTCATCCATCTCACCTAAACATTTGATAGTATCCATAATACGTGATGTCTCAACACTAATTCTTTAACATAAACATGTTAACCATATTTTTATTTGATGACCTCTATCATCCATATCTTTTTAATAATTTCGAGGACTTATAAACTTAGATGCATTAAATATATGCAAATCTACAAAATTTGTTTCTAGAGAATCAATAACCTTCACTATAAAATGTTTCCCAATACAATGCAATAGTGTCTTTGATATTTGTGAGTTAATAAAACTCTCAAATCTCAATACATGTACATGTATCACACATATTCCATCTACAAAATCAAGAGTTTCAGCTTTTGTTATATTAAAAAAATATAATATACATATTCTACTTTCCCTAAATATGTTTCTTTGAAATATCCTACAAAGCATGTCAATAGTAATATATAAATTAGTTCTAGTGGAAGTAATGTCAATATTATCCTCTTGGAATTGTTTATTCAATTTATTTAACTTAATAAGCACATATGAAAGTAAATGGATGCAAAATCATACTTGAAAAATTACTATTGACATGCTTTATTATACTAATTAGTTCTAGTGGAAGTAATGCCAATATGATCCTCTTGGAATTATTTATTCAATTTATTTAAATTAACAAGCACATATGAAAGTAAACGGATGCAAAATCATACTTGAAAAATTCTTGCCAATTCATACATTTTTTATCCTCCAACTCGCATTCTTTCAAGAAAGTAGGAATGAATTTGACAAGCCTTCCCATGACCTTTCTTCTAAACAGCCACCTAATATGATGACCTTAAATCACCTCTAGCCTATTTATATAAAATTATTTCATTATCTCTCTTAATGCTTCATGTATTTTAGCAAATTTCCCAAGCCATGAATAAAATTTGTTTACAAAATTTTCAATAAATTGGAGCTATGGAAAATAATATGAAGCATGATTTGATGTTATTTCTTATTGATGAGATATACAATTAATATTTTATAACTGAGGAGAATCTCAATGAATTTTAGTATATAAACCTTCATGGATGATTTAAGAGCATCCAAGGGTTTGTGTAATCTTGCATCAACCAAAAATAGAGTGGTGTGTGTTAATGTTGTCTTGTTTGTGTGTTTTTTATTATTGGCATGGTGAATACAATCTAAATGAATATCAATACTCCTACACTTTAATAACATCAATCACATCAAATAAAGATCAATTTCATTTATTTACATAGTTACAATAAAGTTGGTTGAGTCTCTCAATCATCGATATAATATGGGATGTCATTATGTTTGTTGAAGGGGAAAAATGGATAGGTTTTGGGAAAAAAGGATAAAAGTGTATTAATATCTTCTCTAAACCCAAATTTGATTGAATATTTTAATTTGTCTCAAAGAGTAGTTAAATATAAAAATATCATCTCAATCTAAGTCTGTATGATCAAGTTATGGCCTCTGTAAGTTAGTAGATTTTCATAGTGACAAAACTATCAGTATGCATATGGCGGTGGTTTCAAAATAATTAGTGGAAATTTCCTAACCAATGGGGTTCTAGCCTAAAAATAAGGGAAATTCCACCTTGAATGAAGTTAAAATAAAATTAACAGTGAAAAAATATGAATGAATGGATTTGGAGCATTTCTAAGGGGCTAAGGAAGGTGAAGAGGCATGGGAGAAGGCAAAGAAATGTTAAGAAAGATCCAAAACTAGGTAGAGGAGTGATTACATCACTGAAAGAGAGTTACAAGTGAGAAAGAGGGAACTCCAAGGAAAAAAAAAGGGAGTTGAAGGTGAACCAGTCCATTAGAGACTGTGTGTGTATGTTCTTCATGTTTATGTATAAATAAGCCTATAGAGGCATGTGTGAGAGAGTGTGCATCAGTTCTTTGTAACATGTTATTTAGTTCAATAAATATATTGTGTTGATTTTTTCCAAGTTTAGTTGTTTTCTCAAGTGTGTCCATGGGATAATTTGAGTGCTCTAACCATGCATCATAGAGGTAAAGGCAATCCTTAAATGGACCCCCTCTCTTATGTTTTCATAATTTTGTATTAGAGTAAGGTTTTTCCTTGTTGGGTTGAGTTTTTAAGGATATTTTATGGGTCAATTGTCAGCTAGGTAAGATAAGTCTGCTTGAGTTTTTTTCAAGTTGTGAAAAATAAGCTTGCATAGGTGAGTGGATGAATTTGTTGTAGGTGTGAGAGAAGTCCTAAAAGCTGAGAGGTATTGTGAGAGGCTCTTGTTTGATTTCTATTGCAAGTTGTGAAAGATAAGATTGCTTGTTGAGGAATATGTGACACATAAAGGAAGAAGATCACTAGAGGTATAAGACTTGGATGAGATGTTGAAGGGAGTCCAACCAAGATTGGACATGATGGAGGATGCACAAAGTGAAGAAATTTCAACTGTAAGTGAAAAACATGGAATGTTGGAGATTTTTTTATCCCAAGAAGTGAAATTGGATGTCTTAGAGATAGGACCAACTAGAAGAAAAAATATACCATAAGAGCTCAAGATGAAGGAAATAGGTAAGCCCACTAGCAATATTGTTTGTTTTGTAGTAGGGAGAGCTCAAATGATCTCATGAGTTGGATAGTGGAGTTAGAGATATTATTTAAAGAGGAAAATGTTGAGGACCCCATGAGGGTGAAGGGTGAAAGTACGAGACTATGGATTTGAATTTGAGTATTGGAGAGTTATCCAAGAGAGGAGACAAGGGAAAGGAAAGAAGGTGAGGAGTTGGGAACATATGGTTTCCAAGTTGATGGGTCATGTTGTGCACTTGAAAATGCAATTCAAGTAGATAAGGAATATTCATGTATTAAGGCTTGATAGAAAAGAGAATATGAAGAAGATTTTCATGAGAGGCAATATAAGAGGGAAGTTTCCATGTGAGTAGTTTAAATCTATTCCAAGTAGTATCAAGAAGGATGTGAGTGAGGAGAAGAATGTTGTCTTAAAAGACAACAAGAGAGTGAGGTTTTTATGTGAGAAGCCCAAATATGATTTTAAGAACAAAAATGAGGAATAATTTTGTGAGTAACCCATAGAGGAAGGATTCATCATGAATAAAGACGTAGATGTGATTGTTGTTGAACTAGAAGAAGGAGACCCATTGTTTGATGATAGGATGGAATTTGTTGCATCTCATAAGTTGGAAGATTTATAATTTTCCTTGGTAAATGAAGATAATTTAGTTTTATTATCTCTTTTAGAGGATATAAGGGCTAAGGATAACCAAATAAAGACACATGTTTCCATGAAGAAAAAAATAGAGGTGTAAGAAGAGAGAAACCATGAGGAGTTTTAGTTTTCCATGAAGGAGACAATGGAGATATATGAATTGCAAGCTAATGTACATAATGATAGTATGGTTTAAGAGCATACAATTGAATAAGAAGTAAAGATGAATAAAAATGAGGAAAGGACAATAATGGATCAATTAAGTCTATTATCAACCCAATAACATGGAGAATAGTATGAGGTTACAACAAAAATAGATATGGAAGATGGTGTTGGAGTAGAGGTATAGTTTCTTGACATAATAATGAGGAATGTGAGAGATGAGGAGGTTAATACTATCCTATAGGTAGTATTTGAGGATATGGGTGATAATTTAATTACAAAATTATATGTTGAGTTTACTAAGGTAATATTGGAAATGAAATAAGATTTGATCCTTGATTTATGTGATTGGTTTAAAACTAGTGAAGCTTGGAGTAACAATGATTTTGAATGCACTTGGTGAAGGTGGTTAGACAAAGGTGGATTTTAGATCACAAGAGAAAGGAGAGATGAGATGATAAGCATTTTTTGGAGGTGTTTGGGCTATGGTGGGTCCAATACCACAAAGTAAAAAATGTAGAGTAGAGTTAAGAATAGAATAAAGTATTTAAATCCAATAAGAAGTTAGAAGCAGAAGAGAAAGAATGATAATTAGCTGAAGTACTTGGTGCATTAGAAGGGAATGCCATGGCCATTATAATTCATGGTTAAAATAGTGGTCTAACCACTTATTCAATCCATGTGAGAAGGATATACATTTTAAAAACCTTAGGTGTCTAATGCAAGAGCATCTAAGGGTTCATGTAATCTTGCAACAACCAAAAATAGAGTGGTGTGTGTTTGTGTTGTCTTGTTTTTATGTTTGTCATTATTGGCTTGATGAATATGATACAAATGAAATATCATTACTCGTACACTTTAGTGGCATCAAGAACATAAGATAAGGACCAATTTTATATATCTACATGGTTACAAATATGTTGGTTGAGTCTCTCAGCCATCAATACAAAATGGGATGTCACTATGTGTGTTGAAGGGAAAATGGATATGTTGTGGGGCAAAAAATAAATTTTTATCAATATCTTCCCTAAACCCAAATCTGATTACATATTTGGATTCATTTTTGAGTAGTTCAGTTTCAAAACATAAATCACCTCAATTTGAGTCTATATGCTCAAGTTATGGCCTCTAAAAGTTGGTAAATTTTCACAGTGACAAAACTACTAGTCTACATATGGTGGTGGTTTCACAATCATCAGTGGCAATTATGAAACTCTAAATAGTGTTTTTGTAATTAGTGGTGGTATTGGCCTATAAAAATGGGTGGTTCCATCACAAATGAAATTAAAACAAAATTAATGCCATAAAAATATGAATAAACAAATTTGGATTATTTATATGGGGCTAAGGAAGGTGAAGAGGAATGGGAGAAGGTAGAGAAATGCCAAGATAGATCTATAATTGGGTATAGGAGTGAGTTACATCACTCAACGATATATCTAAGTGAGAAAGAGGGAATTCCAAGGAAAAAAAGAATGAGCTAAAATTGAACTAGTGTAATAAAGACTGTGTGCGTATGTTCTTCTTCATGTTTATGTCTAAATAAGCCTATAGATGCATGTTTTAGAGTGTGTGAGAGTGTGAATTAGTTATTTGTAACATGTTGAGTTCAATAAATATAGTGTGTTGATTTGTTCCAAGTTCATTCGTGTGCTCAAGTGTGTCCATGGGAGAGCTTGAAAGTTCTATCCATGTATCACAGAGGTAAAGGTAGTCCTTAAGTCGACCCCTTCTCTTGTGCTTGCATCAATGGATACCCATCATGCTAAAATCCCCATTAGATCCAAATCTAATGAAATTCATCAAGGATAAATCTAGATCTGCTAAAATATTTAACATGACATCATACGTAGATTATACTATTCCATCTTTTATTTTAAGGAGGCATATAAATTTTGTTACACATTGAAATCTTCATCCATTTGTCAAATATGTAGTATAAACTATCACATGTTGTTCCATAGTTTGATAAATACTTTCATAAATTAAAATTGAATAAAATGGACTATAGAAAATATCATCTTTTAAATTTTTCCAATATACCTCCATCACAACTTGTAGATCCTCTTTTCTAGATGTGGTATTTGTATATGCTGAGTATTAATCTATTAGAGGCATGTGTTGAGTGACTTTATACCTATTCAAGTCACAAATTATCTTATATATTTATAAAGGTAAATCATGTGTGCCAACAAAATACATATTTTCAATCACTGATATGATTCTCTCTTTCTTAGCATCTGCCATTAGTTCTACATGTTTGGTAATTGGAATACTACTTCATTTTCTTTCTCCCTCCAACAGTTGTAAAATAAATTTATGAGGCTCTAATTTTGCATGGGTTCTTAGATAATTAACTTAAAGGGTGGTACTCCCATATTTAGTGAATGGAGTTTCTCTTATATTTTACACTCCAAGAACACTTTATCCTTTCAATGAAATTATAGTCTTTTACATCATAAACCGATGGAAATCTTATTTTTCATTTGGAGTTGAATCTTATTTTCCCAACATGGAGAGATAGATTGCATTAAATTTTATAATACCTTGACATATTTTAGAAAGAGATAGAAGGGTTCAAATTGGTTCTATATCTACATGTTCCAATCAACCCATCTGATACCTTTAGCACGTACAAATCCCCAAACACTACCATGGTATTAGAAGCCTTTAAATTCATAAACCAAGAGGATAATGAACCAAAATATACCATTGATGATATTCATACATTCCAACAATATCAAAATAATAACTATGCATTGAAAAGTGAGGCACACCAACTTCTCACATCTACTCTTCCTAATATTGGAACTACATCCCAATATCCAAAAGCTAATAATGAACCCCCACCACCTAAAGGTGGTGACAAAAATATTCCTGTGGAATCACTACCATCCCTAAGAAAATGAAATTATAACATAGTGTAAGACTTGAAAAATATCAAAGCTAACACATTTCATGAGCTATCCTAAATCATGAAGCAAAATGATTTGGTTATAAAAGTGTTGACTAAGAAAATAGTCCAAAATAAATAGAATACATCCCATACTAATGTAGTGGTCCATAAAAACAAGGTCAAATTCCATTCCTTCCTCCTCATGGTTAGGATATTTAGGAATAATCTACATAATTTCTTGATATATTCAACCATTATTGCCAATGTTATGCTAGTGAAGGTATACAAGAAACTGGGCCTAAATCTAATTAACTCAAATAAAATCATCGTCTAGCTAGACAAGTTTGAAGTTAAGGTAGTTGGGGAATTATTAAGCATTCAAATTGAACTAGCATCAGAGCCTAGGGTCTAAAAATTAATAGAAATCATAGTAGTTAAAATCCCGAAGGCCTATGGGATGTTTTTATTTAGCGATTGGTCCTAAACTATCAATGGATATATGGACATATAATTTTATCACATGTGGTTACATTGAGAGGCATGTTCAACCAAATTAGGATAGACTAAAAACCTAAGATGACTCAAGTGATTTTAGAGTACAAAGTTGTAAATGAAAAAAGTGAACATCGTGTCATCTGACATAGGCATTTACATAATTTCAACTAAACTTGCTAGTGGAAAAAATAACAAAAAACTATGATTCATTAGCCTTATGGTCCATTTATTTTGATGGGGCCCATTATAAAAAATGTTTAGGAGTGGGTCTTTGGTTGATTGATCCACAAGGAAATAAACACTTGGTCGTGTACATGTTAAAATTTTCATGCACCAATAACCTTGCTAATTATGAAGCATCGATCCTAGGTTTAAAATTTTCTCTCAAATGTAAATTCAAATGGCTACAGGTACTTGGAGACTCTGAGTCAGTGATTAGGAAGGTTAAGAGTAGGTTTCAGTTCAAGCTATTTTACTTGAAAAAGTATAAACAAAGATATTGGGATTTAATCTATACATTCAAAACATTTAATATTATCCCTATCCCTCAAAAATACATTTAGGTTGTAGATTCCTTAGTAGCATGATTTTTAAATTTAGCCCCCCACAGATAATTATGAGCAGTAATAGTTCTCAATTGAATTGGTGCCTTGCCCCTATGTCCTTGAATACATTGAGAATTTCCAAGTCTTCATTGATGATTGGCATATATTAGAGTTTAAAAACATCTTTAGTTTATTCCAAGTGCAAATAATAGATAAAAATAAGAGATATGACCTTATGAATAATGGATATTATGATGATGGCATCATGAATCTAAGGTAAAATCACATCCCAAGTGGAATGGTATCTTTGGAAATATTCTTTGAATTATACAAATCTAATGAAGGACCCAAGTAAATAAAATTTTTAGGTTACCCATTTAATACCATCAACTTAGGATCAATCAACATGCTTCAACATGTCAATATTGGCCATGAATGCATGATATATGAGATGGAAGAGATTAAATTATTACTCTTTTGATATAAATATGTAATCAATTGGACCTATGATGACTTGAAGGTATTCAATCCAAATGTTATAACACATACCATTCTGCTCAAGTAGAGGCAAAAACCCTTTAGGCAAAGATAATGAGAAGTGAATACCATCCTAGAACATCTCATCCATAAGGAGGTTTATAAACTACTATTGGTTGGAATTATTTTTATAGTTTTCCATTCTACTTGGGTAGCCAACTTGATCCCTGCCTGAAATAAAAGTGGAAAAATATGACTTTGTGTTGATTTCAAGAACTTGAATACGGCATCAAAATAAGATAAATACCCTTTAAAATCCTTAGATGAGGTAATACATATGGTTAATGGATCCAAAATGATGTCCTTCCCAGATGTATTTTCATAGTATATCTAGGTTTTAGTCAATTAATAAGATAAATTAAAAATTGCCTTCACAACTAAGTGGGTTGCATTTTCTTATTGAATAAGCCATTTGGCCTAATCAAATGCATTATCTAGTTTCCAAATATGCATGGAATTTGCATTTCAATATTTGATTGGTAAGTGCATAATAATTTACATGAATGACTTGACTATTTTCTCCAAGTGTAGATCTAATCATGTGCATCATCTATAAAAGGCATCCAAAAGATGTAGGAGGTGTGGTATATTTTTAAACCCTAAGAATAGTGTCTTTGGGGTTAATGAATGTAAGCTATTGGGCCATATTATCACAAAATAAGGTATGTATATTGACCCTGAAAGATATATTATAATTTAAAATATACCTCTTCCCAATAGTAATAAAGAGTTGAAGTCTTTTTTTGGAAAAATAAATTTGTACGTAGATTAATTTATGGATTTGTTGAAAATTTTAAATCCTTTAACGCAATGCTGAAAGAGGACATGAAATTTAAATGGACACCCCAGGATAAATCAACATTCAAAGATGTAAATAATTAGATAATGCAAGTGTGATCCTTGGTCATCCCTGACTTTACCAAGGATTTTTATCTTTACTCCTTTGCTTCAAAATTAACCATAACAGTTGAGCTCACACAAAGGATCGATGATGCATAACATCCAATAGATTTCATGAGTAATAAGGAGGAAAAAATAAAGTATACCACCCTAGATAAACATGTTTATTCCTTGGTAAAATCCACAAATAACTTTAAAATTTTTAAAATTATATCCTATGAAACAAGGTTCATGCTTTTGTGCCAAATCTAGCCATAAAACTCATGTCAAGATAAAATAAACTTGGGGAATGTATAGGAAAATAGAATATGACCTATAGGTAAAACTCTCTAAAATAGTTAAATTCTAAGGTATTATTTAATTAATCACTGAAATAGACCCTTAGATCACTATAATGTAAGTTAAGCTCAGATGGTGTCTGACTAGTGGTATGATAATATCATCCACTATATATTACATGGGGTATGTCTACCTAAAATTAAACAAGAACATAGGAGATGTTTGAAACTGAAGGCATCACACCATATTTTGAAGAGAGGAGTCTTGTACCAAAATAATTATGAAGGGATTTATCTTAGATGTATGACTAGAGGTAATATTGATGAAATAATGAGTAATTTTCATGACAAGCTTGGATGTGAACATTCTTCTGGAAACACAAAAATGTAAAAAGAATTGATAGATATGTATTATTGGCCTCCTATATTTAAGGATGTCCAACATCATGTAAGGATATGCCATGAGTTCCATGTGTTTGCAAAGAAAGAAACACATGCAACTATGCCCCTAAAACAAATTATAGAAGGCATGCCATTTTACCAATAGGGGCTCAATTTTATTGGTTTCATCAACCCCAATATTATGAAGGCCATTAATTTATCCTCATAGCTACTAATTATTACAAAATATGGATTGAGGTAATAAAAACCAATGGAATACTAGCTAATGAAGTGGTCAAATTCTTCAAGGAGAACATCATCACAAGGTTTGGTACACATTTATCTCTTATCTGTGATAATGGATCTACATTCCAATCAACTAAATTCATTGAATGGGATTATGAAAACAAGATCACCTTGAAGTTTTCCTCAAGCTATTACCTCCAAGGAAATGAAGTGGTAGAATCAACAAATAAAAACATGATTAATACTACCAAGAAATAGGTAGGAGATAAATATGTTTAACCCTAAATTTAGATATGTGTCAATATATAGGGTTAAGGGGTATTATATTATATTTTATACAAGTATGGTGAAATAATATAATGAGCAGGACAATTAATAAAAAATCAAATATATAATATTCTAAAGTTATAGAATTGAGATTACTAAAAATAATAAAGTACAGTTATTGATAGATATTGTAATAAACAAGGAATAATGATAATTATCTAGTTTACTATGCCCATGTAGGTTTGATCTATACGAGACTAGAAGTGGATTGGAAGTTGATCTTGGAATAGTCATCATATTCTAGGAATATTCTCTCTATGGCCTCAAACACTTGCATTAGATCTAGATAGTTTTGTTAATGTAGGTATCTTAATTGGATACAAGTGTATTTTATAGAATACCAATTGGATTTGGATGTGGCCAACTAGAGCCTTATATGTTTTCTATCACTTTTATTCTAATGTATATATATATTTTATACATAGGTTATCACTCCTTGTCAAATGATCAAACTCTAACTTCTTCACCCTTGGAGTGAATGTGGGAAAAATGGGTTAATGGGCTCATGGTGTTGAACTACCCTAAGGACCCTTTGTTAGTGGGTGTTGCTTGTATATCTGATCATCTGAATATGGACTTATACTTATGTAGTTCTACCCTACATGTTGGATTTTATGTAGACAAGAATTTAATGTGTGTTAATCAATGACATGTAGTGACTTAGCATATAACTTGGTAATTATGGCTTGTGAACTGCTCTTTGAATTATTCATACTTGTGGGAATACTATTTCTATGATTGATATACAAATAGGTATGAATAGGGCATGCTTTCTCACTTGAATACTTAGTTGAGTGCTTCTTGGTAAGTTTCCTTATGAGTTCCTAGTATTTGCTAGGTGAATAATGAATGAGGATTGCTATTGTATATATACCGATCTCTCAGGTTAAACTTTATGATATGTTTCATTTTAAAATTAAATGACTTTTGGGCACTGGACACTTTTTAATAAGAGTGGACACTTGCATCAATGTAGGTGTCTGTTTGGGACACAAGTGCCCAAGAATCTAGAAAATAGCTAATGTCCAAAACTTCAAGTGAAGGATAATGATCAGGTTTAATTTTTTTTGAATAGTGTAGAAGGATTGGTCATCATAATAACAATGGTCAGATTAAGAGATAAGAAATATAGGAACAAATAGATAGTGAATGTGTGTATTTCAGTAATAAGCAAGTCTATTATTGAAATATATAGCCACGATGGATATTTTCCAAGTGTACAAGACTAGAGTACTATATAAATCAGATTTTAGCATCTAAAGTTGACCCCCCTAATCTAGTAATGAAATTACAAGTTTAAAGGAAATAAATACATAACTCAGTGTGCATAACACACCTTATCTTTGTGTGAGCCCAAATTGAGCACTTTTATAGTGACTAACCTTCAACCAAGATGATGTTATAGTATATAATCAGTTTTATGAAATAAAAATTTGAAATAATTTGAAATGTTTGAAAGTAGATAGAGCAAGGTTAGTGGTACACCTATGTGTTTATGTAACCATATTGACTTTGGCAATTTAAATTGAAAGGATGCCTCATTATGAAGCATTGAAGCTTAGATTAGGACAAATATGAACCTAAAAGTACACACACACACACACACACACACACACACACACACACACACACACACACACACACACACACACACAAATTGGAGGTCACATTCCACCAACCTTAATGTAAAGGTGGATTGTAACATGTCCATTGAGATTGTTTCATCTCAATCATACAACCCAAATATGTGCATGCTCTAGTGAGTGTGAGCCATTTACTTAACTCACAACATATATTTGGTGAGGATGGATGATTTAATCAAATCAAACCTATAATTATGGTAAATTTATACTATTTAATCAAGTCTAACTTATAATCTTGGTAAGATTGAGCGATTTAATCAACTCAACCTTCCAAAAGTGAACCAACTACTATAGTAGATTGGCTCAATAATAGTCTATAAAATTTCAACTTGGGTATAATAACAATCCATTAAAGTATTTAAAATATGGAAAATGATTTTATTTTGTAATTTTAGGTTCCCTTTACATGACCTATGCACCTCATATGTCTCACGATGGAATTTGGGTATAGTAACAATATAAATGTATATAATGCTACTAAAAATATGTATCTAAATCATATATTATGAAATATGGTGAATCTGAAATAAATGCAAGTGTGGAGGACATGTTTCCATGACATGCCCACACTAAATCTAAATAATTTGAGAACTGGTGTAAATGTGGAGAATATGTTTCCACAACATGCCCCCAATATAATCCAGAGATTCTTAGAATTGGTGTAAATGTGGAAAACATGTTTACATAACATGCACCCAATATAATATGGAGAATTTGTGAACTAGTGTAAATATGGAGAACATGTTTACATGACATGCCCCCACTATAATCTATAGAATCAAAAAACTATGAAAGGGTAGAAGCCATGCCTATATGACATGGCCCATTGAGATGCCCCGCTTTTGAGGTGAGTGGATGTATAATCTAATAGTTACCTTACCTCAAAAGGATAATATGATCATATAAGGTGTGTACGAATCATGTAACATATAGAAGTAACATGTCTAGATAGATATGGAATTTATACACATAGTATGTGCTCACATCAAATCTGAAGATTCATGACGTAGATCATAACAACGTCTAGAAAGTAATATTACAAGCTCAATAAAAAATCAAGCACATAAACAAGAGCACTCAAAAGTAAAGCAATAAGATATGTTTTAATGTGACCTCATACAAGGGGCATGTTCAAATGCCACACAATTGAAGGGACATGACTTATTCAAATGTCCACAAAGCATAGAATGACATACTAAAATGTTCACACAAAATAAACAATGAAATATTCAAATGTCAATGTAGGCAAGCATAGACATGGGGTCCACATAAATGTATCATATTTAAATGCTCCAATAAAAAATACAATGCAAGACAATAGAAATTAAGAAAAGTAGGCAACAAACATGAACATATCATACTAGTTCCTAAAAATATGTGTTTGCAAGAAATGTTAAGTACATAACATATCAAGTACATTGTGAAATGTATAATCATGGATATAGACATGTGTAAGTATATAAGCTCAAACATGATAATAGAAAGTGATCATATAATAATATAACTTGGGTGTATTGTGATCAAATAAACATATGCACCTAATGTACTTAGGACATGAGTAAAGGGAAATCCCAACATTTTTATGTGAATATATCATGTATCTGGGTATGTTTGTATCATACTCAAATGCAACATGAAACATGTGTATATATGAAAATCATGATATGATATTTGTATGCACTAAAATGTGCTCACCCCACTAATTATACTAATTCATACTCATTTGGCCCAATTTCTATATTCCCTAGCCAAAATTAACTATAACTTAACAATCCCCATCCCATTCCCACATCCTATAAACTTTTATCCCATCCTAAAAGCAATTAATTCTCTCAATTAACCCCTAATAAGACCTATTATCTACTAACCTGTCCCCTAAGCACACTAGACAATTTAAAATTCATATTTATTCACCTACCACCCTAGTTACCCTACCACCCTAGCCATTCCTACATCCCTATGAGACCTAATCCTCATTAATTCCTATCTAATATCCCTCATTATCCCCTAAACCTATGGAGAAGCCTCTAGAATGGGAGAATCTCCTCTAAGTCTCTATAAGTCTCCAAAATAGAGACTTCTAACAATTTTTAATTCCTCCAAAATTCCGTTCTCCCCCCTCCCATATGCCTATAAAACTACAACACCCCTCCATGCTCAAGACTAATGAATGAATGAATGAATGAAGGATTGAATGCATGCACAAGTGAATCAAAAGAAATCCATGAAAATTCTCATCAAGCCATTCAAGCACTCATAAATCTGTTGTCCATATCCATAGTCTCTTTGGAATCCATTGTCAAGCATCTTCAAGCAATCCAACAATCAAATCTTCAAGCTTAATCACACAAGATCAAATCCTAGAATGGAGCTATGAGAAGGTAAAAGTGATGGTAAGCAAGATCTATCAATTCTAATTTACTTTCTCTATCCTTTCCTATTGGTGTCATTATATTTTGGGTGTTTTTATTGTCATTTGATAATATTTCAAGAATCCCAAATTTGGTGCACAATATCTACTAAAATGGAGAAAACAACATATGTATAAGAAATAGTAAAACTAGGAACATGTTGATTTTTTTGGTATTTTTCAATTATTTGAATGTTTTTAGAAATTTTGGAATATATATATATATATATATTAGATGGGATAATTGGCTATACTTTTCCTTTTCAAATATACCAAAAAAATCAAATATATATATATATATATATATATATATATATATATATATATATATATTTGATTTTTTTGGTATATTTGAAAAGGAAAAGTATAGCCAATTATCCCATCTAAGGGATGATCATATAGAAATTATATGAACACCATAAATGGTATATCAAAATGGTGTTACTATTGAGGATAATGTATAGGTGTTATATATGGTGCTATAGGCTTTGTAGTTATATGTGTATGTGTAATAAGAATCTATGGTCTTGAAGAGATAATAGAAGGAATAGGCGTTTGTGTAACCCATCATTTTGTGCTCTAAATTGTATTTTAAGAAGTAATAATAGGAACATGTTTAGTTTCTTTGGATAACTATGTTGTATAGTAATAGATAAGGATTTCATGGAATCCATTGTGTATCTTAGATGCAATGGTATCTTGAGTATGGGTTGCCTAGGAAAGGGTATTGCCTATTTATTACCCTTCCGTGAAGAATTAACTTTAGTAGGTTTGATAATTGGCTACCTTGGGATAAATTATTTTTGTTCAAGTGGATATTCATATGGAATTCTAAGAACTATTACTAATTTATTAGTATGAGTCCATTTAATACACTAATGTAATGTGTAAGGTAATGTACAAGGTTCATTTATCCAAGGTCATCCCAATAACATATCAAATACCCATGTGTATGGTATAAATGATAAAGCAATGACCATATGTGTTGGGCAAACCTGTAAAGGTAAGTCAATCTCACCAGGGACATGTTGTGAGGTCCAATCAAATACTCTGACCACTTTGGTCGAAGGGTGTAAATCATCATATGTATACCCAAAACGTGTAATTAATTTCATAGTGTAAACATTTTCAATGTCACCAATATAAATAATAAAACTATGAATAGGTTGGTGATTGAGGTATAATCAAATAAACAATAAATAAAGATCTGATTTATCATCCACAATCTTGCTATCATCAAAACTAATAGAGGATTTCTGAACCATATGAGGTATATGTCATGTATAAGTACCAATAGTACCATCTAATGGATAATCATAATATGGTTTAGGAGGATGCGAATTATATGCCATTTGCACTTCCAAATTCTTATGAGAAGATATTTTAATGAATCACTAAACATATTTTGGTTCTAATGGTCACCAGGTTGTGACCTCGAATCTTTGGCAGAGTCATCAAATATAATTTATTGGTTATCAATAAGATATTGGATGTTATGTTTCAATGTATAAAATTAGTTAGTAGAATGTCCAAGGCCTTGGTGATAATCACAATAAGTATCAAAATCATATCCACAAGGTATATATCTACTCATATCAACCTCTATGAGAGGAGGGAGAGATATGAGATTTAATATACAGGTTTATTATGTAGAGAAACTAAAGACTCAGGTAATTGTGTAAATTTTTTCCTTGGTGAATTGGATAAGACAAGACAATTAGGTTGTTGTGAAACTGCATTAACATTTGTACTTATATTTTTTTAAGGTTCTATAGGTTTTACCTTGTATCTTAGTTTGATATAAAACTCGTTACTGAATGTAGTCAATGTGTTGGCTATATACTTAAACTTGTTAAATGAGATAAGTTTCATTTCATGTTCTCACACAATATGACATAAGTCATCAAAGGATTTGAATTTTTTTTAAATGATGGACTCATGTAATTGGGAAAGTAAACTTTGCTTGAAGATGGCTCGAAGTTCTTTATCTTCCATTTGTTTTGTCATTTTAGCTAACATTGTCTTATATCTCAAGAGACATTCTTTGATAGGTTCATTGGTTCCTTGTTTTATTTTTTCAATTTGGGTATATGATACCTTTTTGGTAATATTGATAGATAAGTATGCCAAAAAATTATCCATAAGAGAGTTTAATGATTTTATGAATTGGATTGGTAAATCATAGAACCACCTTATGGCATAGTCCTTAAGGCTCCTTGGAAATTGTTGGAGTGGGCCAAAATTGAGGATATACTAGATACAGTCTAATGCATGATGTGATTACCTGTGTGTAGTAGAAAAATAAAAACATGAGACAAAAGAAGAAATTACTTATCAATAAAAAGATTGTAATAGTATCATTAACATCATTAGACATAAAATATTTAGGAATGTACATTATATATGTGAAATATAAACATGTCCTCACTTCTTCATGAATGTGAGATTATCTTTCAAAATGACCTATAAGACACCTAAGCAAGCTAAACTAAACATGTGTAGGGAAAAACATTAAATGAAATAAAAGCCTACACTAACACCCCCTTTAAGTGTATCTTGGGTGGGTAGTAGAATTGTGTCTCAAATTAAAATCTTGATGAGGTACCTAAGTATAATAAATTTACCCCCTAGAGGATGGTGTCAGAGCTACCTGAACCCTAAGAAGAGCCTAAAAATGAAGATACTTGCTCTCAATGAAAGGTTTGGTGAATACATCAATAATTTTCTCCATTGTCTAGATGTAATAGAGATCAATGACTTGCTCATGGATGAGATATCAAATGAAATACATGTGAATATTGATATGCTTGGTTCATTGATGGAGGACCAGATTCATGTAGATTTGGATTGTGCTTTGGTTTTTGTAGAAGATAATTGTTGGTGATTAAAAGTAGATGCCAACCTCAGTGATAATCCCCTAAATACAAATAGCCTCAGTGGCACTATTAACAACTCTTCTATATTCTACCCCTGTAGAAGATAAAGCAATATAATTCTGCTTCTTACAGACCAATTAATCAGACTTAAACTGAGGGATAAATTATATCTTGAATTAGACTTATGATTTTAAATGTCACCATCCCAATCTGAATCTATACAACTAATTAATTCGATGTTGATGATTGCTCCATATTGAATCTTGAAACTATGAGTATCCTGAATGTAGTGGAGGATCCACTTAGTTGCTTTTTAGTGAAAATCATGTGGTTTATATAGGGATACTCCTTATGCAATGTCAGGTCTAGTGTGTGTAAGGATTATGAGATTACCAACAAGTTTTAGATACAACTTAGCACCAACCATTAGAGATGGAAAATTAACTTCAACATTTACACCAAATAGAAAAGGAGTCAGAGCTAACTTATAATCAACCATGTTAAACCATGCAAGTAAATAAAGAACATACTTGGATTGTATAAGAGTTATCTTGGTGTCAGATTGAGAATTTTAAATCCTAAGGAAGTAATGCGGTAAGCCCAAATCAGTCATTAAGATCTTGTTAGACAAAATAGTTTTCAATGCTATGATGGTGGATGAATAACTCCATGTAATCAATAGATCATCCATGTAGAGAACCATAATCAATAGTTAATCATCATACCATAATATGTATACATTCAGATCAGAATGACATCTAGTGAACACAATCAAAATAAAAAAGGAGTCCATTTTGCATACCAAGATCAATGAGCTTATTTGAGGCCATAAATAGATTTTTGAAGTTTTCAAACTAAGGAAGAATCTTCCATAAATCCTTGATGTTTCTCCATGTATATTTCCTCTTTGCGGTCACTATGAATAAAGGCACTCCTCACATCCATCTGATGAACATCCCAGTGATGTGCTACGAAAATGGCTAAAGTGAGTCAGATTGAGTTCATTTTGGATACTAGGGTGAACATATTGGTATATTCAATGTTAGGTCCCTGATAAAAAACCTTTGCTACCAAACATGTTTTGAAATTATTTATGGACCCATCTACTACAAATTTTGTTTAGTGGATCCACTACATTGAGTGATTTTTATTCCCTTATGAAGTGGGACTAAATCCCAAACTTTGTTCCTCTACAAGGGACTATACTTCTCTTCCATAATAGTATCCCACTCAAGAGTTCGTAATTCCTCATGAAAATATTGTGTATTAGAAGCAGATATAATGAAAGCATGTGGGGTATTCTAGAATTATGAATGAGTTCACCTATTATTTTATGGATCTCCAACCCATTGGACAACACTTTGTAGTGTCCATCTATCCCATAGAGGACCAATGCTCAGAGAGTCAAGAGGAAATTCCTAATCATTTGAAGATAGTCTAGGAGAAGGAGGGAAAACCTCATCACTACTCTCATCATCATAGCTAGAAGAAGAATCAAAATCATTAGGAGGTTGATTAGTTGGATATAAATCATCAAAACTATCATCAAATCCCAATGCATCTAAGGAAGGGGAGAGGTGTCAATTCTGGAGTCTAAAGGACCCTCTATAAAATGAACACTCCTCTCAATGAACAAATCTTGAATGGTGGGATGGAGAAGCCTATATAATTTAACACCATCAGGATATCCAATAAAGATGTAAGACTAAATCTAAGGATCCATTGCCTTACATTTATTCTTCATAATGCTAACCATAATAGGTAAACCAAACATTTAGAAATGATCTAATATGGGTTTCATACTATTCTAAGCTTAAAAAGGAGTGACTCCCTTCAATTCTTTATGAGGAACTCAATTATGGACGTAACAAGCATAGTTGATGGCTTTGACCCAATACTAAGGTGCAAGAGACTTGGAGTGTATCATATAGTTGACCATTTCCTTCAAGGACCTATTCATGCACTCTATAATACCATTTTACTAAGAATTATATGGAACTATTCGCTATAGTTCAATCCCCTCTTATGTATATAATTGCTCAAAATGGTAACTGACATACTCACCACCATTATTAGTTCACAAAATATTTATGGCTTTACTTGATTATTTTTACACAAACACCTTTAATTCCTTGAAATCATCAAATACCTTTGATTTCTACTTAATAAAATACACCTGAATATACCTTAAAAAGTCATTGATGAAAGTAAGCATGTAATTTATCCTATTGAATGAAGGTTTTAAAAATGGACCAACAATGTAACTATGGATAATATATAATATATATTTGTCTCTCCATGATTTTCCCTTGTCATAATTCTCCTTCAAGTAATTACCAAGAATGTAACCTTGGCAAACTCCATAAAAAAACTTAACACATGGTAACCCTAAAACCATGTTTTGATGACTGAGTTGATCTAGGTAGCGATAGTTGAGATGGATGAATCATTCATTCTATAATTTACTCACCTCATTTGAATGAGTGAATAATCCAGTAGAGGATTGATCAAGAGAAAAATGTGAGAAAGTATACAACCTAGATTGGTGATATGCTTTCACAAATGAAATAATGGAGTCACTATTAGCTTCCTTAATAACCACTGAATTGAAGGTGAACTCAACTCTCTTACCTAAAATGATGTGAGTGATTTGATAAATAGATAGGAGGTTGGTGGATAAAGAGTGAACACATAAAACATAATGAAATGTCCCATAATTCAATTCAGTAGATCCAATCCAACTAACTTTAACCGAATTATCATCACCTAATAAAATGGAAGGCATAGAATAAGACTCCAAGGATGAGAACATGTCTTGTGATGAAGCTATGTGGTGTGATGCACCATAATCAATAACCTGTGTGGAAGGATCAAACACAACTAAAAAAAATGATTTACCCTTATATTTTCCCTTATCACTATATTTAGCCTTAGAAGACTCCTCTGTTGATCAATTTTGATTATAAGAATTAGGGACACCAATGTTGTGCTTCTCAAGCATATTAGTCAATTGGTCGATCTACTTCTTCGTGCATTTAGATACATCATGTCCAAGTTTATTACAGTAGTTATATGTGAATAAATCTTTCTTGGGTTTCCCATCTGAAGAGGAGGAATATTTTGATGCTTTTGGCTTAATATAATATTTATGACCTCTTCTTTACTCTAGGTCCTTCTTATTTGGTTTCTTTTCCTTGTTGCTAGAAGCCCTCTGTTTGTCATGAATCAAAATCAAGGCATACAATTTAAATGAATTCAGTGTAATTATTTGAATGAGCTTATGTTTCTCTCAAATCAAGTCAATAGTGAAACCATCCAAGGACATCATGGTCTATGTAGATCAAATGGCCCGCTTGGTTGTGTGAAAGGTAGAAACAAAGACATAATAGTCAAAATTGAATTTAACAAGGATGGAAAGAATAAGCTGATCATCCTTTTTTTAATGCCACATAGTTTCAACTATAACTTGAGTGATTTGATCTTGGTGAAAAATTCTTGTATCGTATCAAAATTTCCTATACTCAAACTGATGAGCTCATTCTCCAACTCATTACCCCTTATTTCATCATACTTTCTAAAGAGTTTATCCAATGTGGACCATACTTGACTTGGAGATGTTGTAGGTTCAATATGAAATATTAAGTTGAGAGACATAGATAGGCACAGTAGACCATAGGCTTTGTCACTTTGGTTGTACCACTTCACCTTCTCTACCTTAGGTGTCAGTTTGATTTCTGTACCCATTATGATTTGACATAAGCCTTTTCTCCTCAAGAGGATTTGCACTTTAACTTTCCATTCATGATAGTTGAATGGTGTAAGAATTGGAATGAAACTAAGACCCATGATGTAGAAAGGAAGTATGTGTTTAATTGTGTGTGCTGTAGAGTAGGTATATAATACCCTCTAAATCTATAGAGGTTAAAATTGACAAGGCATGAGGATAACACCAATGCATATAGATTAAAAAAAATGCACATAAAAAAAATGGCACCTTAAAAGGAGTAGTTGGATGATATTTATGTGAGATTGAAGTTCTAGATGGTAAGGTTGACTTCCACTTTGCAAAATTTGAAAAATGTTGAGTGTTCAAAAGTTGAGTTGGGTGCTAAAGTTAACCCCCTGCTAATAGGAATCCAAATTTAATTTCCCTTCATGTGACCATACCATATGACAAGGGGGAAGGATGAGGGCACCCCGTGATGATATCACTTTACACTATGATGTGGCTTGGTGAGTGATGTCACTCCCAAAATGACCCCCTTTTGCCAATGAATAGTGTCACAAGTTGAATTAAATTTAACATTCTTATGGTCATCATCAGACTTTAGAGGACCCTGTACACTTGTCAAGGTTTTAGACTATTCCCATAGTCAATAAGTCTGATTTTAGAGTTAAAAGAACCTATTACAAAAGGGATGATGACTGTAGGTGCACCCCAAAGTCCTGATGTTGGGGTTGTTGACACTTCTCTCAATAGAGAAATGTGTCAGGGTTGTAGTACCTCTGTGTACATGTCAAGTTTTCTGAATACTCATGCAGTTTAGAGTCTCGATATGGGGGAAGTGGATTACTCCCACAATTAAAACTATTAATTCTATATTTAATGACTACTCTTGTAGTCCAAACTCTTGATGCCAGGGAGGTCGACTGTGCCCATAGTCAAAAGTCCTGATGTCAAGAATGACGATCACTCCCATAGTCAAAAGTCTCAATGTCAAGGTTTTCCATCAGGGATGCAACCTCTATTTTTAGTTATTAGGGTTTTAGTGCATTAGGGTTTGAAGGCATCCTTGTAGGTGCTAGAGATGTCAATGATTCACATAGTGTCATGACTACTAGAGTTTCTTGCAATGCACCTAGGTACAAAAACCCTATTTTAAAAAAAAAACATGAAATATATGCTACCTCTTCAAAATCAAATAAAGACCAACTAAGGACCTCCAAAAACATAGAAAAAATAGAAAGGATTTTTCCTTGAAGACTATAAAATGTATGAATTTTCATGAAATTACCAGGAAAGCTGTAAAACCCTACAAAAGGTAAAAACTAACTGTCACAAAATTAGGTCATGTTTATAGCTGATCCTAAGGTTTTTATACCTTATGAATCTAATGGCGTAATCTACTTTTCATGAAAACCCATTGAATGATACATGGATATAAAAATATGCCTTCTTCCTTGATTTTTTCTTGAATCTAAATCTATTGAGGATCCTAGAAGAAGAGCAAAATATGAGAGATGGTGAATCTGTAATATGCTAGGTAAATAAATAGTAGATCTATGACATGCAAACTGAAGCTCAAGATTTCAAAAAAAGAAGAATGGAATTCACCTACTATAAAATCTCTGATGCCATGTTGGAGTGGGCCATAATTGAGGATCTACTAGATATAGTTGAATGCACGATGTGATTACCTATGTGTACCAACAAAATTATAAATGACCTAGAAGAAGCAATTACTTAGCAATCAAAAGATTGAAATATTAATATTAATATTATTAACCATAAAATCTTTAGGAAGGTACATTATATAGGTGACAAATAAGCATGTATTCACTTTGTCATAAATATGGGATTATCTTTCACAATGACTTAAAATATACCTAAGCAAGCTAAACTAAACATGTGTAGGGAAAAACCATTAAATAGAATAAAAACCTACACTAATAAAAATAGTTTAGTCAAAATTTTATCATTTGAGGCATATAAAATCGAGTGATTAGATATGTTTTCTAGGATCACCCTTTCCATTATAAAATATGAAATTAGTTGCCAAAAAATAAGTTGGCAAGGGGTGTAAAGATATTTTAGGTGCAAGAGGGTTATGCAAGAATTCTTATGAATCAATAGCATGCAGTCAATTCATAGAATTTTACTCAATATTTTTAACCTTAGCTTGTAAATGTTTTAAAATTTGGATAAGATCTTGCACATTTTGATCAGTAAGGTTTGAATTTTGAGAAGCCACCAAAGGAGTTGTACACATAGTTTGAGTTGATATAACATTAAAATCGGTAAGTGAGTTGATGTGCCAATGTTTCCAATGGTGGATATAGATATAGTAGGATTTGTTTCAAGGAACAATGGTGTAAACACATAACCTATGCCCCCATTAGAAGTATGAAGTGAAGATGTGCTCAAGGGGAGGGTTACATGAATATGGGGATGTCCCATAGACATTATAACATGATCAATAGATGCACCTAGTTGTTCTTCTATGTTTTTTTATTTTTTAGTTTCTAATATGGGTTTTAGGATATCATGTAGATATTGAGGGTTTTGATATATTTTATATTGAAACATATCAAGTTTTTTTACTTGCTCATGTTAATTTTTTGCATTAGATTCATTGTTTTTATGATGAGAATCATATTCTTTGATAGCCTCTTCAATATGTGGTTTAGTTTCATTATTGGCACTTTCATTAGGCACATGATTGGATACTTCATTGGTTTGATCCATCTTAGGTGGAAAATGAGGAAGATCTAAGTGTTTAATAGAAACACTAGCTAGTCTAGGGACACACATAGGTTGGATACAAATAATAGAGTAAATCTAGAAAAATACAATAATGAAAAACCTTAAAAGGATGAATACCATAGGGAAAGTTAGGGTTTGAATAAAGAAATAGGTTTACCAAATGTTTAAACCTAAATTTAGATATGTTTGGATATCTAAGGTTAAGGGGTATTGTATTAGCTTTTACACATGGATGGAGAACTAATCTAAGGAGTAAGAAAATTAATAAAAAATTATATATATATATATATATATATATATATATATATATATATATATATATATATATATATATATATATATATATATATATATATAATATTTTAAAGATATGATATTTATAAAAATAGTAAAGTACAACTATTGATAGATATTGCAATAAATAGGGAACAATGATATTTAGTTGGTTTACTATGGTCATGAAGGTTTTATCTAGAACAAGGTGGAAGTGGATTAGAATATGATCTTAGAAAAGTCATCATATTCTGGGAATATTTTTTCTATGGCCTTGGATGCTTGCATTGGATTTGGATAGTTGCTTTGATGAAAGTATCTAACTTGGACACATGTGTTATATACAAAATAATGAATGGATCTGGATGCGAGAAACTGGAGTCTTATGGATTTTATACCTCCTTTATTATGATGTAGACAAATCACATTCATAGGTTATCACTCTTCATCAACTGCTCATACCCTAGATTCTTCACCTTTGGAGTAACTATGGGAAATATGGGTTATTGGGCTTATATTGTTGAGCTACCCCAAAGACCCATATATTAATGGGAGATTACTAAATAACCAATATTATGAAGAGGGTCTCAAACTTATATATTTATCCCCTACATGTTAGCTTGTTTTTACATAAGGATGTAATGTGTGATAAAAAATGACATGCAATGACATATCTTGTAACTTGAAAAATATGGCCCATCAACTGATCTTTGAATTCTTCAAACTTATGGGAATATTTATCTTATGAATGATTTGTAAATAAGGATCAATAGGGAAGGTTTTCTCAATTTATTTCTTGATTATATGCTTCTTGGTAAGTTACCTTTTGATTTTTAGTATTTTCTAGGTGGGGATTGAATGAGGGTTGATCTTGTATATATAGCAATCCCTTTTTAAAATATATTGACTTAAAGCACTTAGGCCAACCTTTATGATATGTTTCATTTTTAAATTGGATAACTTTTGGCACTGGAAACTTTTTAATAAGAGTGGACACTTGCATCAACATAGGTCTCTATCTAGGACGAAAGTGTCTAGGAAGCTAGAAAACATGTACAGATCTAAAATTGGTAGTGAAGGATAATGATAAGGTTTAGAGATTTTATCAAAATGTATAAGTCATGATCATTATATTAACAATGGTTGGACTAAGAGATAATAAATATAGGTACAAAGATATAGTGAATACAAACCTTTCAACAATGGGTAGGTCTATAACTAAAAAGTATAACCATGATGGATATATTCCAAGTGTATAAGACTAGAGTACTAAATAAATCAGATTCTAGCATATAGAAAGCTAAGGATATGGCATTCATTGTTAAAATATGCTGTATGGTTTGATCTAACTAGACACAAGCACAATTAATAGCTTTACTATTCCTCCATAATATGGGAAATAACCAGTGTTCCCCATCACTTTAAAAATTCTTACATATCAGCGTATACAGGATGGGAGGAGATGACCGCATACTATCTAGATTAATAAACATTTTCTAAATGGAAAATGCATGAAATGAAGCCTTACAAAATTTTAGTAAGCATGAATAAGTAGTAAATAAATGGTTTGAAAATATATCTAAAATCAAGGTATTCAGAATTTTATATCTAGTTCTATTATGGGATAAAGTGCATGAAAAAAAGGGAAATGTTCCAAATTGGACCTGCCATGGATTGGTTAGTATGAAATATCTAAAATATTAGGACACAATGCCTTCAGGGTAAAATATTTGAAAGGAAATGATCTACTCTACCAATAAATGTTTTGTTATTGAAGCATTACTTCTTGGTTGTGCTATCCACATCCATCATGAAGTAATAGTAAATTTTAGCTTGAAGTATCATAGGTGTAAAGTAGAGTTAAAATAGTTTATTTTCTTGTTTGTTGGTTGCATCATTTTTTTGTTATTCCTTCTCTGTTTGGCACTATTTTATTTTGCATGTTTTTAGTTATTCTCTGATTTTTATATAAGTGACCAGGGGGGATACTTGATGTAAATGAGAAAATTATATTATCTCATTTCATAATGTTTTGATCAAGTTAAGTTTTATCCCTCATCCTTTTGTCCTTGGGCCCTTAGACATCTTTTAGATTGGAGGTTGAAAAACTTTAAAAATCAGGGTTTGATTTAGACACAAGAATTGCATGACATAATGTTTTATGTTTTTAAGATCAAATGGAGTAATTATTTTAAAAATTAGCATGTGAATTAAGAATAGTTTCCTTAGTTAATAAAATTCTACCTTACACTTTAACACACTAAAGACAAGAATTTTTGTGAAAATATCCTAATACCATGGTTATCTTGGTTTCCAACCTTCATGAAGAAAATGAAATTAAAATCAAAAGTGAAGGATAATTTAAATATGTCAAGAAAATTCAAAAAATTTCTCCCAAGAAAGGTTGATTCAGTTAACCTCCATTATAGGCTTTTTCTCTTGGCTAGCAATGGAGTAAGGCCTAGAGCAAAGCTAAAGGTATCTCTATCAGGGCTATATATGTCTGGATGGAAAAAAAGTAATTCCTAAGCTTCCCCCTTTAGCTGATGGATACAATAACATACCTTTTATAAGTTCAAGTCATCAAAATTAATCTCATGTTATACCATAAGCCTCAATGATAAATATTTATGAATCACTCCTTTCACACACATTAGATTCTTAGATATAATAAAACTTAGTATATTATGCGCTAAAATTGACCCCAGATACTCTATTTTTCCTTGATAGTATGAAATTTTATTTCTTAATCTATTTTGGGTTCCCTTAAGGTGAAACCATAAATTAATAGTTTTAAACACTTGAATAGTGTTTCCCTTCATATACACCAATTGTTGTGGCCAAAACCCCCCATTATTTTTTGAATTGGAACCCTTTAATGACCCTAGGATATTTGATAGATTATTGTTTATTTCATATGGGTCTTAACTTGGTCTTTTAATTTTAAATTTTCTTTGTAATTTTGGAATTTGGGCAAAAATTATTAGCTAACAAGTGAAATTTGAGTTAAATGTATGCAGGGAAAGTTTAAAATTATCAGGTCTCCCAAGAAAATCAGTTGCCAAAATGTTGCCTATTTTAATTATGAACTACTTTATTTGGAGATTTTGGATTATATGATAATATTGGAAAAATATGGAAATCAATTCTACCCTGGTCTTTTCACATTTATTTTCATAAATGATCAAACTTTATTTTACCTGGTTTATTTAGTACATCCTAATTTTATCTTGCTTGGTTTATTTGATTATCTATTTGACTTCTAATTCGGTCCTTCACCATGTAGGTCACATGTCACTTTTTCATGACTAACATCCCTGTACTCCACACAAATATTTGTAATCATGAGATTGTGACCCATTTGGATTGTGCCACATGACACATTTTTACACTCTCCCACCTCGTGGCTCATTTGGAAGTTTACACAATGTCCAAAATAGTGTGAGATTACGAGCTAGTTGAATTGTGCCACATGGCATGTTTTCAAACTCTCCTACATCACAAATCATTCACAAACATGAACTAAGCCTAAGATACTATGATATTAAGATCCAATCATTGTGGGCCATGTGGCACATTTTTGCACTTTCACACCCAATAATTCATTTGTAAGCCTGCATAGATAGCAAAACACTACAATATTGTGATCCAATCATAAAAATCCACATGGAATCATGATATTGGTCATACACCTCATGGTTTATTCTAACACAACACTTAGATCGAGGAGGATGATCCATCCAATATAATTATATGAGGACATGTGGCTCATTCACATAGACATTCATGTATTGACTCAACTTGAAAAAAACCTACATAGTAAGAAAGGAAAGGGCACATGGATTGTTGATGCCATCTCATGGAACCACAAAAATAAATACCAAATCAAATTATAATGGAAAAAATGTGTTTGAATTAATGTTGATCACCTTGGAATTAAAGTTACATGAATAACTTTCTATTGTGGTCATTCAAAGATTTAAATGAACCTAGATTGATCAAATTACAAATCCAATTGACCTAATAACAATTGATTTTAAAGGCCATCTATCACACTATTGTTTAAAGATAATCTCGAGATAAATAAATACATATAGTTGAAGGAAATTGTAAGGGACAAAGGATTCAGAGCTATGACATCCTATCTATTTTTGTATGAAACCAACCAAGTATTCTCAGACACCCAATTTCTCTAAGGAGCCCTAATGAATAAATCAAGACTTTAAAATCAACTCTAAGATGAGGTTACAAGATCCTTACCATTATCTGAATAGGAAAGTCCCAAGGAATAGGATGCCACCTACATGGATGATCTACCACCATGTAACAAGTAGAGCTTCACTTAATTGAATCCAAGCATGAGGTATTTCCTTGCATCAAATTAGTTCATGGTATTTTTGTTAAATCTTGACACTCAAACAATTTTATATTGTCACTTAAGAACATAAAAAAATTACATTTTTCATTGGGATGGCATTTGAATGAAATTATCATATGCCCTTGGTAGAAACTCACTATAGCTAAGAAATCATCTCTAAATGGCTAACTAAAAGTGACCTTCAAAAAATTATAAAATATTGGGTAGAGGACCTTGATAGGTCAATAAGGATGATGTAGATAAAATACACATTCACCACTTCAAATTGGGTGTCCAAATTGGGATGACAGTTATGAACCAAATTTTTGATACCTGTGACATATCCCATGTCAACAAGGTTCCCCCCTCCTGTCAATGATCATCAATGACAAACAAATTATGGCCTTATGGGAGGTCCTTAATTTCAATATCAAACAAGGAATATCAATGGTGTTGAAAGGAAGCAATTTATACATGATTTATTATTTATTTGATGCTACTTCCATCACAGTCTACTTTGACATAATTCCACAATGGAATCTAGCCTTGGGAACATTAGTTCATAATCACTTTTAGAACTTGTATCTCCATAAGTTTAGGCAGCATATGGCATATTTTTTTTGTTTTTGTTTATATCCTCTTGTTTATCATGTTATATATGAATAACACATGCCTAGGATGTTTGATGGGATGAAAAAATCTATCATGAGCATGGGAGCTTATTGGTTCTATCTTGATTGGATAGTCATAAGGATAGAGGGTGTGCTTATGTCACCCCTGAGGTTGCCTTTATTTATCCTAGACAAACTTGAAAAGAAATAAATTGCATACCAAAGTTTCCACAAGATTGGCTCAATTTGTAAAGAGAAAAAACATGCCCTTTCCCCCCATTTCCTATTAAGTTTGGTCAAAAAATTGTAAAAAAGTGTAAGGATTTGAATCAAATTATAGCCTATAGGGGATACTTCAATTTTAGTGATCATGATCTTCATCGTTGAGATCTAATGGGCAGGGTTAGAGCCCATATAGATGCTTTAAAATAGAAGATGTTTATTATCTATATACACACTAGAAAATAAATCTCAATTGAATCCCCTCTTTATCCTTTAATGCCCTAATCAGAGGATGCCCCAATTAACACTCCCCTTATGATATCCCATGTGGAAATATCTTAAGTGAGGACCACCATTCAATATCCCCCTATTTTCATTATTTCCACCACAACACCCCCTATTTATATCATATAGGGTGTGACTTCTGCCATATCCAATAATGTGACTACCACCCCTCTAAGAATTATTACTCCAAAACCCATTTAGGAAAAAACTCATGTGCCATTAGTGGACCTTGTCCTTGTTATAACATATTCTAAATTTGCTATCATGCATGGGTCCCCTCTTTCTCTAGGACTACCCCTTAAGAGAGAAAAGAGACCAAAGGAAAAAAGGTACAATCCCCTTTCCTTACCAACAAGTCTCTAGTAACCACCTTGTAGTCTGATCCAACACTTCAACCAAATCCTCCTTTGACACCTCCATCTCTTACTCCTCCCACAATGACTACCCTTCTTCCAATCACTACCACCCTTTCCACACCATTTTCACACCACCTTGACCCACATTCACTCCCATAGGCGTCATGCATAGCCTTTTTTTTGGTTGACCCTACTACACCTATTCCCAAATATCCACCCCACACATCACCTTATTCAATAACCCCATCCTCTGCTACCACAAGAATGAAACAAGCTAGATGGAGGATATCCAATTAGAAAAATACCAAAGAATAGGGATTGTCATCACTAAATAACCTGAAGTCAAATTAGAATTTGAGAAGCTCATTAGGAAACTCAAGACTTATCAAGAGAAGAGTTGTAATAGAGGGGTCACCCATTTTTCATGTGGTGGAAAAAAATTGTTTACTTTGATTAAAAAGAGGAAATGTAGACCGAGAGTCTAATGAATGGGTATAGGATCCAAAATTTAGAAAATATGTTTGGAGCAGGTCAGTACTAACCAAATTAGGTCAATATCAACCAATGATATTAACCAAATATAGCAGAACTACACTATGTATATAAAAACTAAACTGAGAGTCTGTAGATGTCTATGTGAGATGTTTAATAGGTTTGAAATAGATATTAAGATTCATGTAGGTGTGTAACAAAAATACATAAGGGTTGACTCATAAGATAAAATTCAAGTGTAAAAGAATGGTGGATTGAGACCTTGTTTGAGTGTTCAAGTTATGTGTGGTACATGTGTGTCAAGCTTGTCATTGTCCAATGCCGAAGACAAGATTTTAGTATCTACATCTCTTAATTGAATTTCTTATTTATAAAAAGTGGATAAGTCTCCAATTCCAAAGTCATATGATGAAGTGTATAAAATAATTGAAAAATAATTGAATTTGAACAAAGGATCCATTAGCTTGTCAGTATTTGAGTTTATTGTATATGAAAATTCTTTGCTAGCGTTTAAACTTCATGTCTTTGGGGGGTCTAAATTTACTATCTTGTAATTCTCTTCAACTAGAGACGGCTTAGATAGTAGATGTACAACCTCTAAATCTTCAAGTGATGAATTCTAAGTTGACATTTTTAGAGGTGATGGTGGGATTTCTAATAATGTATGTGAATAATCAACAATTAAAAGTTTGATTCAAGGCATTCAAGGTCTAAATCAAAGTCATTCTCATCATCTTGCTCACTGACAAACAAACTACTTTTTATGTTGCTTGTAGGTCTATCTCTAAATATTTACTTGTATTGGTTTAGTCTTCATTGGCTATGTGTAAGACACATTAGATTTTACTTGTATGGAGGTGGAGCTCGCTATTGTGGTTCTCTTCTCTCTCTCCTCATCAATTATTTAAGAATCAATCAACAAGTTTTTTGGCATTTAAGGAAAGGCTTATAATTTTTGATTTGTTACATTGTTTGCAATTGAAGGCAATTCAAACAGGAGACTGATGAATGGTTTTATAAAGGATTTATTTTCATTTGAGATGAGCTATGACAAGTTTATCTACTCATATTTCACATCAGAGTTCATTTTAGTTTACAAAAAGGGGATATTGAAGTTTTTGTTGAATTGAGATGGGATGAAGAGGAATGTGTTGCCTAGATTATACTATGATAAGTAATTAGAAGCATTTTCAGTTTGGATTGTACAAAGACTTCATGATGTATTGAACCAATGTTTTTCAATGAGTGTTCATTATATCTTAGATATTCAACTTCATATTAAATGTATCTTTACTATCTAGATTTGATAAGTAATTAAAAGCATTTTCAGTATTCAAAGATGAAAAATAGTTATGATCAAGACTATTGTTACTGATTGTAGGGTTTATAAAATTATATTGTGGCATATAACTAGTCAAGACTAGAAATAGAATTTCTCCTCAACTCAGATCCTAATAAAAAATCCTTATGTCATCCAAATAAATATTGATTCAATTACTTCTCAAGAAGCTGAATGGCAGATTATGGATATATATTGAGAAATAGGAAATCAGTTAAGGTTGATTTTTTTCATTTTGAGATTTTGTATTACCCTGTATTTCCTATCAAAAAAAGTTGGCTGAGGGTAACTTTCCATATGGAAATGAAATAAAATGTATCAAGGATTTCTCTTTTAGCTTTCACTAAGAAATATAATTTGGGTTATATCTTAAAATATGTATAAGTATGCATATTTTGTTCTTGTATATTCTCTTTTTATTGGATTTCTTTCGATTGAAGAGAGTATCTATGTAAATAAGTATAAAGTACAATTTTAATCATAAAAAAGGTGGAAAGGTCACACTCTATGAGCAAAGTCAAACATTTGAAAACATGAAACATTTCCAACTTAGAAAAAACTTATTTTATAACTTTTGTTTCAAATTATGCACAAAGCTCTTATGTACTCTATTGGTATGTGGCAACTGTATTTTTTGGTCATAATTATGGTTTATGCTATCGTTACCTTATAAGTATTTGTACATAAGAGCTCTGTGCATAATTTGAAATAAAAAGTCATTAAATAAATTATTAGTGGTTGTATTGTTCATTTTTATGGCATTTTTGTATTTTTGGTAATGATCATAAGATAAGATAAGATAAGATAAGATAAGGGGATCTAATTTTTGAAGGACAAACATCAGATATAGCTAATTACATAAATTTTTATTGTTTATTGCTCTTTATTCAAAATGTTTTGTAAATCATCTTCAAACCTTATATATATATATATATATATATATATATATATATATATATATATATATATATATGGAAAACATCTCAAGAGAGATGTCACATTTGGGTAAGACCCAAGGAGGTAGGGGTATCTCTACTACCAAAATCATACAGGGCTCGTACTTGGCCTTCCCCCTTCAACATGCTTAAAAAACATGCCTAACCAATAGATAAACAATCACAGAACCATGCATGTACCTATTAAGAAAACCAACAAGACTAAAACCTTATGGCTCATGCAAAAATAAAAATAAAAAAGAAGACCCAACATAATTCCAATCAAGACTGCAATTGGAAGCATGCCTCACAATCACAAAAATCAAAGGAGAGAAGGCCAATGACCAAATGAAGAGAACCGAAAACAAAAATATATATTACTTTCTTCTCAAATGAAATAATTTTTGACAATATTTCTTGCATCATAACCTTCATTTTAAAGTAGTTATATATACATAAATTAAATAAATATTTTTGACAAGCTTTTTTGTATCACAACCTTATCTTTAAAGTAGTTATCTATACATAAATTAAATAAATTGATGGTTGATAAGTATTCATTTATGAATAAACACATTAGATTAATTAATAGTAAATTGTAGATATTTTCAAATAAAAATGTGTTAGTTATTTTAAATCAACGTTTCAACTCACATTCCATGAATAATCTATAATTCATGAACTATGAAAATACTATCTATTTAATTAAGAGTGGAAAACCTATTTGATTAGAAAATAAAAATGGTTTAAAATGTAATTTAAATGTTTAATTTCACATTGACTTAATTAATTGCAATAAGTCAATAATAAAAAATAATTCACACAATTTTTTTTCATGATGACGATAATTCATTACGTAATCACTAGTGTTAGTCTTCAACCTGTTAGTCATTCAGGCAAGCAGGGCGATCCAATTTTGAGGCTTAACCAACAACACAATGGTTTTTCAAGGCTCACAGAACCAATGGGTTATGGGCTTAGGAAGGCGAAGGCAGGTATTTTCCCTAAATCTAAAGGGTTGGTTAATGAGTTGAAAATTTCTTCACAGATTTGTAATTCAAATAGTTTAAGAGGTGATTCAAACCCTTCTTCCACCTCTATTAGGACAACCAAAAGTGTGGCAAGGTTGGAATCATATTTTATTTCTTTAAATAGGGGAAAATCTTTTACAAATCTAGTTTCAAAGGGTGAGAAAATAGTGATGGGCACTGCTAAGGTCATCCCATCTGTATCTTTTATGGCTGAGGCTCTTGAAGAGGTGTTGTAAAGTGAGGAGTGGTATTCAGAGTGGGGTCTAGTTTGCAGATTTGATAGATTTTAGCCTAGCCTTGCTTCTCTCCATCAATGGATTTCTGATTCATGGTGACCTTTAATAAAAGACAATCTAGAAACTTATCCTTGTGCCAAAGGGTATTTTATTGTAGTTTTTTATAGTCTTTCAAATCGTAATAAGGTTATTCAGGCCAATTTTTGGAGCTGGGATCATCATCTCCTTTTTCTAAAACCCTAGATTCCTTCCTTTAATCTTCTTCTTGATAACCTCACTGTCATGCCCACTTGGGTGTGATTGCCATATCTAAGCCTTCAATTTTGGGTAGATTCTTGTTTATTGGCCATTAGTGAAACCCTGAGAGATTTGTTGGAAATTGATGCTTCTACATCCAACTTTTCAGGAACTACCTTTGCCAAAATTCTTGTTTGTTTAGATATTTCTCATAATATCCCAAAAGCCATTGAGTTAAAGGTCAATGGTCATTGTTGGACTCAAACCCTTGATTATAAAGGGTTGCCTTTTAGATGCCAGAAATGTTTCAAAATAGGACATTTGTCTGCTTCTTACCTTAACTTTAAGCGTAAAGTGGATTCTTCATGCTAGAAGGATGCTAAGGAGGATCATCTCTCAGTTCATCCTTTTGCTACTCCTTTTACTGTAAGTGAAGTCTCAAGGAAAGCATAGGGGACATATCTTAATTTGAATATGCCTCATCTTGTGAATCTGTGACTGATTTCAGAGGTTATTGATTCAGTTGAAAAGAGTTTTTTGAATTTTGAAAGTAAAAAGAAGCCCTGTAGAGGCTCATCGATAGATAGGTGTATTTTTCTAAGTATGGATTCAGGTATTTTGAGTAATCAAGAAGTTTAGACAGTTGTAAGAAGTAAGAAAAAAGGTCTCTCATACCTAGTTCGCCTTCCAGAACACTTCGCTCTCATAAAAAAGTGAAAAAGGGTGAGACTTAGTTATCTGTTTTTTGTTAATTTGGTTATTCAATGTAATTTTGAAGTATTTTTAAAAAATACTTTCAGGTAGTTTGTTTTATTTGAAGTTTGTTGGTCATATGCCTTGATGGTTTTTACTTTCAATACAGGGCTTTTTATTTTTGTGATTGTTTTTTATATGGGTAGGGGACTTGTTAAACTCTAGTATCAATAAAAAAAAAGGTCAATAATCATGGTTTAATCTCATTTCAAGTTATGCACAAAGGTTTTATGTACTTTGTTGATATGTGTACGTTGTATTACTTGATCATTATCATGGTTTAGGGCGTTGTGTTGTTGCCTTGTAAATGTTTGTACATAAAATTTCTATGCATAACTTGAAATAAATAATCATTAAATAAATTATTAAAGGTTGTATTCATAATATTTTTAGTAATGATCACAAGATACGGGAATCTAATTTTTAGAGAACTAACATCTAATACAAAAAATTACATTTAAGTTTTCATCGTTCATATTATTTATTCAAAATATTTTATAAATAGTCTACATCAATCATATGTATCAATGTAATTGTTAGAAAATAGCATATCCATGTAACATAGTGCAAAGTAGGAGTAATTAGAAAAAAAATTATATATATATATATATTAGAGAGGTTGTGGATAGATATAACATGTTGAAGTTTTCTTGGAGAATGAAGAGATGCCCCCATATTAGTAAGGCTATTGGGTAAAAAAGGAAGCTCGATGTTTAAAAACCATGTAATAGTATGGCATGTATCACACTCATATACCTTGTGAAAAGAATTATTTATTTCAAGATTAAATATGCTATCTAATTAACATTAAATAGATAACATATGAAAATAAATAAACTAGCAACACAAGAAAATGCTTGGAGGACTTGATTTTTGGTTTTTGGAAATATTTTAAATATTTTATATTTTTTAAATATATGATTTTTTTTAATTTTTTCCATATATATATATATTTGAACCTTTTCAAGATTAATATTTCATTTTTTTTTGAAAGGTACTAAGAATAAAGGTTTGAAAATAGAATAAATTGGAGGGATCCAAAAAATCCATAACAAGGTGATAAAGCATAGTGTGGTAAAAAGGAATGCAATAAATATGCTCCAAATGTATGTGTAAAAGAGTCATAATAGTGTAGGACAAATGATTGATGTAGATAATAATATGCATGCCTACAATGGGGAAGAGACTATGTGTGCTCATGAATAATGTAGGAGTAGATAGATGTGTTCATGTATGTGCAATGGAATCCACAATGTGACATATATGCCATAGTAAGTAAGTGGACTTCCATGAATAATGTGCATTGAAATCATTATAAGATAATTGTTTTAGATTGTTTGAATTTGTTTGAAGAGAAAGAGGGAAAGTGCCCCAAGTGAAAATAAATCTAAAGGCTAGAGGAAATATTGGATAAGGGATAAAATAAGTAGCAATGAAGTAAAATCAAAGAAGTTTTATACAAAGGAAAATGAAGTGGATTAACTAATTGTGTCTGTAATGGGAGGCACATATGCATAACCCATGGCATGATATGAAGGAGTCACTTCTTGTGAAGAAGAAATTCCAACTATAGATGATTCTGAATATGAATAAGAACCATATATTTTAATATAAACATCTAAGTTATTACTCCTATATCCATGTAAATTTTTAAACTCATGTGTGATAGGATGAGATGTAACTACATATACCTCTGGTGAAACATTCTAAATAACCTGTGGTGCCTTATGATATAACTAGCTATTTTTATGTGCCACTTTATGCTTAAGATAATTTACCATGTTCTTTGGTACAAGCTACTTATGCTCATGTGTACCTCTATCATGATCATAAATAGATGTAGAAATTGATTTTGTAATATGCTCGTGTAACTAGATTATATTCATAAATATATGGAGAAATTGATTTTGTAATATTTATTTGAATATTTGAATCATGCTCTTGAATAAATCTATAAACTAATTCATTACCATGTTGCTTAATGTTTTTGAAAACCAATTGTTCTATAGGAGGATTAAATGTCATTGCATCCAAAGGATATTCATATTCGATTCCTAGAATTTTGACCACTTGATTACCATGAATATATTTGAAAAAATTATGCATTGTATAAGGTATTGCTCTATTTTTTTATTCAAGGACATCCTAATTACATATCAAAGACCCTTATGCTTGGTATAACTAAGAATGGAGTGGTCACTATGAGATATCCCACTTATAAAAGTAGTAATATATGCCCAAGATTATCATATGTATGACCATCGAATGCCTTGACTACTCTAGAAATATGTTTTAAATCTTTCTCTATATAGCCAAGGGAGTGGAGGAATGTTATGCTGCATGCATTTTATCTTGATCCATTTTATATCATAACACTATGTATGGATTCCTTGTCATCATATGCTTGAATAAAGAGTGCATGTCTATATAATTCATCATAAACAATTTATTTTCATCAAATGTAATCATAGAATGTGATGCTTGGTGTTTTTTAACTATACCAATGGTGTTATCAAATGGATTCTCATATGTTGAAGGAGGAGGTTGAGCATTGTATGCATAATTTACTTAAATAATAGTATTTTTTTTTGTTTCATGATTTGGAAAAGGATATTTGAACATTTTGAGCTTTTAATTATCATTTATTGTGGCTTAACCTCTTCAATACGTGTGCCAATATAAATAATATTTTCATCTGTAATATCTTGAATCTTATCTTTTAGCTTGAAACATATGTTTTTAGAATTTTCAATGCGTCAATGGTTTAGGCATGTCTACTTCCATTTGTGGAGGAAGAGAGATGAGATTAAATTCAAGTAACTTATATAACAATACATAAGGAGGTTATGGTAACCTTGAGAATTTCCTCCTTGATGGAGATTGTAATTGAAGCTTTTGTTTTTGTTGTGAGATAGCATTAATTGTAAGCTTAGCTTCATCATTATTTTAATTAGGTTTACTCTTATAATTTGGATTCATTTTAAACTTGACATTTTAAGTAGAAGGAACATTTGAAGTATATTTGAGCTTGTTTAAAGTAAGCACTTTGACTTCATGCTCTTTGACTGTATGAAATTAACATCAAAAGATTTAAACCTATCAAACATAATTAAATATTGGGGTGGAGATAGAAAACTTTGAGTGAAGATATATTAGAGTTCATTATCAGCCATTTGATTTGTCATTTTTACTAGCATTGACTGGTATCTTAGAACATATTCACTATTTTTTTTGGACCCTTGTTTGAGCTTTGTAGTTTGAGCACACGATAGGTTTTCACCAATGTTGATAGATAAGAGTGTTAAAATTTTATTTTAAAATTAATTTAAAGCATTTAATAATATAAGAATAAGATCATAAAACCATCTGAGTGCATATTATTTGAGACTTCTTAGAAAGAGCTTTGTCAATAATTTGTCATTATCTGCATAGTTTATAAAATTTGCATGGAGCACATGCAGGTGATGTTAAAAATCATATTTTCCATAATATAAAATAAACTTAGGAACCACAAATCCAATTGGTAATGGATAAGATGAAATTTTGGGTGCTAAAGGGCTATGTAATAAGGACATGATTCCATATAGGGGCTACTATGGGAAAGAGTTTTCTCAATTTGAGGTAGCTTATCTTGTAAAATAATAATTATATGCTAAATAGTAGTATTTGCATATTTTATTATAGGAGTATAAGTATCTTTATTAGGCATAGTCATGGATACCTAATGGAAACTGAGTGGTGTTCCCAAACCAAGGGACGATGCTATGGAAATAACTAGAGGTGTAGAAATAGGAATGGATGTAATAGTCGAAGTTGAGACATTGGATAGACTACCTTGGGGACCTTTATTTTGTTCATATATAATAACATATAAGAGTGAGGAAATATTTTATTAATGTTTGTGATGATAATCCATAAATTTTGTTTCATGAGTTTCACCATAATTTTCTTGAGTATTAAATTCTTAAACGAGATCCATAATGTACCATTGAAGATGACATAGAATAATTAATAGAATATCCATGTTTTAAGTTGTAGATTTGAAACAATGTGTAACATATTATTCCTCTTGTTTCCAAGTTATTTCATATTTGACAAAATATATATTTTATGATGTTTGTATTAGAGAATAATAATGACATGATATAGTAATGCAACGATTTGAAATAGGAAGGCCATGAGACCAATTGGGCCTTGTTTAGTATATATTCTCTATTAATTTTCCATTGAATCCATGTAAAAAAAGAATTAATAGAATGTTTAAAAGTATTAAAATATGTGACAATGAATTACATAATACTATGTAAGATATGAAATAAAAATTCATTTATTATTCCCATTATGAATACAATAAAAGAAAAAATCAAGGTATAAAGGGTGATATAGGAAAGGGTTTGAATGATTGTGTGTAATTTCAAATATGCTCCCTCATTCTTAGAGTATTGTTGATCTAATGTTTTCAAAGCATTAATTATAGATTAAAATCCATGGTTGTAACCCAATATCCCATCTTTGAGGTTAGAATGAGAGTAGCTTTCTAGGTAATATGATCTTCTCAGGTGCACCACAAATCAAACAAGTAAAGAGGATTTCTATGGTATAAACAAGAGACCCTAATAACTTATAATATACCATAAGGTATAGGAAAACTAACATATTTGTATATACTTTATATGGCCTAAGTATTGAGATAGTATCTCTCACTTCATGGTGCCAATAAAATAGGTCACCACTTAGACAAAAACAATAAATCTTTATGTAATTTTACAACTACTAGAACACAGTTTCTAAAAACAAGTAGCAAGCAATATAAAATAAATAAAAAATAAAATTCAAAAGATTTTTTTGTATAGATATCAAAAAAATTTAACGCAAAGTCAAAAGGAAATGTTTCACTGTAAATGTTAATTGAGGAGACAAGACAATTTATTTAGTCTTGGATTAAGATCCAACTTCAAAGAAGATTAACTCTTAATGTCAAATTTATATCTAAATTTTAAGGTTATTTCTTTTAGTGTTAGGAATTTTCATAAATTTGTATGAAATTCTAGGATAAAAATCAAGCAACTAACAAGTAGTGTTATAAAAAAATTACAGGTATACCAAAAATTTTAATAAATATTTTATATTTAACAATTAAATGTAATGAACACTAAATAATTGAAATATTGATTTAGATTACATAATATAAATAATTTAAATGTAAAATATATAAAAAATTAAATGATATAGAAATAGTAACGTTCAATAGAATAGGCAAACCTAGCTCAACTTTGACTTGTATCGATTGTTTAGGCAAATCATTGATGTGAAACTGACCAAGAGGACCTATGGATTGTGTCATGCTATAAAATATAATTCTGAATTGAACTAGGATAGGGTCATGCTAGGATGGATAGAGGTACACTATGGCCTTGTATGTTGATTGCAGTCACATCTATGTTGATTTTGTAGGTGATTTTACAATATAGGAGCTTTCACCTATCTGAGAGGGTTTATTGTTTATTTGTGGATGTTGATTTGACACACTAGAATACCTACAACAACAAACCCTAGTTCCTACACATAAACTAAATGGACATCAAATATAAAATAGGGGAATGAGACAAGGGGGATCATTGATCTATACTCAAAAAACCTTATGTAAAATGAGTGTTACCTACATAACCTGAAAGGGCCTCAAGCTAATGCACTTCTCCTTCTTAGAGTGAGTGTGTGAATCTTGATATTTTTGCTATATGGATGCTACCAATAAATTGATTTGAATGTTTGATAATGAATTCACTTAACATAAGATAGAATAGCTTCACACTTGACCTATGATTTTGAGAATAAATCAAAGCTTTATTTGGAAAGATTAGTTTCATTTTGATTAATGTTTCATAGAATTTCGAAGTGATTCTTAGCTGATAGATTGAATGACCTATATGTGTTTATATAGCTTCGATTTTGGAAAAAAAAAATTGTCAACCAAATTTGCTAAAAGTGTGGAAGGGCCAACATGAAATGCCTCAAAATTTTAAAATTAACTATTCAACAAGGTTGGTTTGTATCCTTATTCAACCTAATGTGATCTTGTCTTGGAAGGCCATAGACTATTGGAATTTGGATAACATGAATCTATAAGTAGAGTAAGGATGTATGAATAATGTTTTTAGTAATTTCAAGATAATGAGTAGAATAGTGAAGGCTCTAATAGAGATTTCAATTTAATAGAATGGTGATTAGGTCAAGTAAGGTAAAGATGTCAAAATTAAATATTTTTGAGCTTTTAATGATTAAATTTGAGTGTCTAGACATGTTTGCCTAGGATATTTAAAATACATGGACTTATTTTCATCATAACAAATATAATATAATTTATTCTTGATTATCATCTTAAAATCATCCTAATTAATAATAGGAGAAATCTTGTTATTAACCAAAGCATGAACATAGCTCTCAAACCAAGTTAAAGCATGATTTCTTGATATTCAGCTTGAAAAATAAATCTATTGGACTTTATTAATTTGATATAAACTTAAATATACCTCAAATTGGGCTAGCCAATAGTGTAGCATTGTCACATTCACTACCCCATCACATGTTTAATTTTTATCTTTGCCTCAACCTTGAATGGAGGTCAAACTTGGTTGGTGTGTGGTTGCTCTTATTTCTTCTCATGAGTCTTAAGAGTTTCCTCCGTGTTTTATTTGAATGCCTCCATAGAAACACCAAGCTTCTCCATAATGGACTCCCACCAATCAAGATTTCTCATTAAAATATAAATGCTAGTTACTCCTTCAAGTTTGTAAAAACTATTTTTTTATAATTCGAGCATCTTATTCATCAACATGGGCCATACTTTTGATCTCTTGTTTTCATTTCCTTGTATAAATAATTGTTTCAAATGGAACTAGGATACATTTACCATGAACACTAATTTCTCTAAAAATGATTAAAAAATTATAATTTAGTCACAAACACACAAACACAAAAGAATGTTGATACTAAACCAACTCTGATACCAATATGATCCACAAAGTATGTGTATATACCACTCTAAGCTTCACCAACATAAATCATATGAATCCTACCTCAATAATGATTGGAAGATGACTATTCGAGGCTATTTAACATGCTAAAATAGAGATAAACAAGTGCTATAAAGGAAATATATAGCATAAAAATGAAAAAAACACACAACAAATAAAAGAGTTAACTTAGATAAACTTAATGTGATAAAAATCCAATGGGTGAGGTTATTACACTCCCCTTTCACTATGTAATGAAATAAATATACAAATTACTTCCAACATGGCCTTGATGAATGGAATTTTAAATACCACTTTATCCAAAACTTGCACACAAATTGAAAGGGTTGTATTCTAACTGGTGAGGACAATGGTTGCTTATATCCCATCCACCAGGGTACAAATCCCTCTAGATACCCGACACAGAGAGTCAAGCGGTTTAGTCTATGATTATGCCCTAAGTGATTTTGATGGCGAGGGTGATCCTTACTCATGGCTACTTAGACAAATGAGTTCACTAATTTAGATGTATGCTTACTCAACATTGTATATATGCTATATATTTATTTCTAAAATATGGGTAGAGATGTCGATATTCTATGTAATTCAATGATTTCATATAATGCCTTTAGGCATATTATCAAAAAAAACTCACACAACTAATTTAGACTTATCAGACACTTATTTGAACTCCAACATAATTGAACCATCTATAACTAGTAAACAATGAGACAACAAGATTAAATATTCAAAATTGAAACTTGTAATATGAATCCAACTTCAAGACTTATGAATGCATTTTATAATGTCTTATACTTTGCCAAGACTTGAGTTTATGCTCTCTCAACTTTGAAGTACGCAAAAAGATTTAAAATTTGACTATGAGAAGAAGAAACATTTCCAACCATAACATTTGTAACTGTTCAAATTCAAGATTTTTATATGGTAGTGAAACTGTTAATGTATGTAGACTGATGATTTCAAAATTGATGGGGCAGTTACATAACTGCCACTCATACATCAACAACTACATAACCTCTGAAGTGGTTGCACATTAGCTAATACACTTGCATAACCACCACCTTATAATTAGCAGTGGTTTCACTATGTATGAAAAATCCTTTGATTTCAAGAGACAAAACTTATTAATTTCATCACTATGAAAATGTCTGAATCATCTCCACATTGAATCTATAATTATAACTGTTTAAATATTAAATATCTTACAATAATATCTTACAAACATACATTGCATACAATTACATATAATGAAAACATATTAGAATCCAAATTTAAATCATGTCACACATTTTTAAGATACCTAATCAAATTTTATAAATATGGAAACTTCTATTTCTCTTTTAATTGAAAAGACATAAGCCTCAAGTTCCCTTCTCTTAAAAAATACCAATGATATGTAGATTTAAGGTTCATATTTAATTATGTAGTTATTTGAAATGAGCACAATCGAAAAATATTCTAAATCTTCAAATGGAATTGAAATCACTTAGTTATATCCTTTGGAGATATTATCCTTAAATTTTGTTTTTGAAATGTTGGAAAGAGTTTTTTAAAGTTTCAATTAAACTCTCCATATCTTACAAAAGAATCAATCTTACACTCAACTTCACTAACAACAAATTACTCTACTTTTTTAGATATAAATAGTTTTTTCCATCAAAATTTTTATCCTTTTAAAATTGTGGAATCATTTGAACTATTAAAAAGATATAAATGATATATAGGTATGCTATAAGCTTTTCAAACTCTACATACAAATAGTTTTTCCATCAAAATCTGTCCTAATCTTATGGAAATATTTGAATTCTTAAAGAAATACAAATGATATATGAATATATTATAAACTTTTCAAACTCTGCACACAAATAACTTTTCTCATCAAAATATATGTCCTCATGGTGTGGAATTATTTGAACTCTTAAAAAGTACAAACAAATTCTGGAGCGGTGACTGCAATCATCATACATTCTACTATCAGAATACCATTCGTAAAAATGTTTTATAACATTGTATATCCTTACTATTAAAGATTAAAATTTGTTCTCTGCAAAACTAAAAATCTGCTTGGATATCTCTAAGACCTAAGACTTCTAATGTCATTTTTCCCGTATTCGAGCAAAACACGACCATATTCGGGCAAAAACTCTGGAGATTCTCTGAGAAAACTGAAATACAGCTTATTCAACCTCCTCCATTTATCGTCCAAATAAGCATCCAATTCCTCCGCCGCCTCATTCATTCCAATCGGCGGAAAAGCAAAAACAACCCTCTGAAAATGCTCGGTAGCCGCACGAATCTCCTCCATAAAATGCCGCTTGATCCTCTCATTCGCATCACAAATTTGCTTGATAACAACTTCATCACATTCCCTCGCCAAATCTCTTCCAACAGTAATCGGAAAAATGGTAGGAAAATGTATAGCCAAAAACAGCACTTTATCCTGCATATTCCGCCCCCTTTCGCGGAGCACCCAGTCTTTCCCCTGCTGAGGAAGCAGAACGAAAATGCGGATATGCCTCTGCGGATCAGTGCAGACATTATATAGGTGGTGTTTCCACTGCGGCTGCATGAACCATAATCCCATTCCAAATTCTGCTTCGCGTCCGTGGATTTTGCAGGCGTCTAATGCGTCTTTTACGAACTGTGTGGTTTCTTTGAAAATAGGGTTTCTCTTCTTGTCTTTGGTGTAATATGTGAGATCTGCCCAGCCTTTTTCTGCTAACAGAGTTCTTGCGTCTGTGCGATGGGAATTTCCTTGAAACGGGATCATGTCGCGGGATTTCTCGTAGGCTCTGTAGACTTCTTCCCAGAATTCTTCGTGTTCCAATTCTTTACTGGTGTCGCAGCCTTGAATGAATATATCAAACATGATGCTTGAATTTGGATTTGGATTGTATGGATTTGAAAAATAGTAATCTCTGTGTTTTTTTAATATGCATTTAAATGCACAGTTGCGTCTTTTAAAATGAGAAGTATTTTATATTTATTTTTATTGAAAAGTGTATTTATATTAATGAAATATAATAATGTAATTCTATTTATTATTAAGAAAATAATAGGAAGAGTCGTATATTTTCACATTTATAAATTAAATTGTAAAAAAATGAAATATTAATCTTGAAAAGGTTCAAATTTATATATATGGAAAAAATTTAAAAAAATCATATATTTAAAAAATAAAAAATATTTAAAATATTTCCAAAAACCAAAAATCAGGTCCTCCAAGCATTTTCTTGTGTTGCTAGTTTATTTATTTCCATATGTTATCTATTTAATGTTAATTAGATAGCATATTTAATCTTGAAATAAATAATTCTTTTCACAAGGTATATGAGTGTGATACATGACATACTATTACATGGTTTTTAAATATCGAGCTTCCTTTTTATCCAATAGCCTTACTAATATGGGGGCATCTCTTCATTCTCCAAGAAAACTTCAACATGTTATATCTATCCACAACCTCTCTATAATATATATATATATATATATATATATATATATAAATTTTTCTAATTACTCCTACTTTGCACTATGTTACATGGATATGCTATTTGCTAACAATTACATTGATACATATGATTGATGTAGACTAGTCTTATTTAATCTATGCTCTTTTTCAAAATTCTTAATTTACTACATGTGATAAGTTAGGACTTGTTGGATTATTATGTGTGGCCCTTGGTTTATGTGTGAAAGAAATATATGTTCTTGCTTGTATGCCATTGTCATGACATTTGAGTGTGGCCTTTGGCCTTTTTTTTGGGTGTGACATTCACATGTACCTTGTATGTGGCCTTTGGGATTTATGTGTGCCACTCCAAGAAAATTATGTGACATTACTTATATGCTCATTTCTTGTTATTATGATTTCATAGTTTATATAAAAAATTAATTCTATTTTCTAATTTTATTCTTGTACCATGATATATATCATGCATATGTTGTTTATTTACTTCAATGTTATATCTATCTAACATATTTTTCATATACAATTCAATGTTATATTTAATAATATGATGCAATAGATTTAAAATGTTCACATGATTATACATTTCACATATTAAACAATTCTCTTTTGATATTAGTGATTTACAGGCTACATCTCTCATTTTAAAAGGGGAGAATCACAATGGGCTTGTCTTTAGAATTCAAATCCTCACAAGTAATAAATTTTATATTTATAACAAAATACAACATGATTCATAATTTTTAGATAATGGGGAATATGATATACATGTGTGTTCATTCTTACAATTACTTGAGTAATTATTCACATATAATTAATGCAGATGCATGGGCATGTGCAAACCATTTAAAAGTTACATGTTTCAAATAGTTATAATTTAAATTGGAATTCTATATTAATTCAATATAGATATAAGGGACATGATATTAATTCAATTTCATGTTTAAAATCTCACTTCTTTAAAGTTTCACAGTTTTATGGGCACACAGTTTTAAACATAATATAGATTTGTTTAGAGCAGTATGACTCATCTAGTTTTGCAAGTGGTCCACATTAGAGTATAATGAAACTCAACATTTATGGTTTCAATTTAGCAATCCCAATTTGGTGGTTCTACCCCTTCTCCTACCATGTTTGAGTTTAGTAACACTTAACATTTATGGTGGCATTGTAATGAGCCACATTTGGTGGTTCCATCCCTTATTATTCTACTACAATTATTGTACAAGAGTAATCTACGTAATCAAAAGAGATTTAGATCATAAAATATTTCCAAGTTAATAGACTTAACTAGTTTTCAAATTGAGACTTGATCACTCTCAATTTACAACAAGTTCAATACATCTCTAAATGCCTAAAAAATGGGACACATAGTTCTCCACTTTCAAATTATAAGGAAATTACATTTGACATCCTTTCAGGTGTATTATTTTTACTTTCGTTTCAAGATTAAAATTATCAATTTTAAAATATGGATAGTACCTAATTTTAGTGGTATTGTTGCAAGTTTTACATTGAATAATCTATTTAACCCTAATTTGGATGTGGATCCTATTTATTGGTTAGGGTTAAGGATATATAAATGATAAGGCATAAGGGTTATTAGAGATACAACATGCCAATTAATGTGTTAAACTCAAGTGTACTATGCGCTAAATTTATAAAGCTAATATAGGCTATTAATAGAAATTACAACTATCCTAATATAAAAATGACATAAACTAAAGTACTTAGTTGTTTTTGATGCTAATACAGTGTTGGATCTGATACAAGTGGGAAGTAGACAAGAATATAGTTCTGGATCAATTGTCAGATTCTGGATCTAGCACTTCTAGTTCTCTAGACAATTATGTCACCCTGGGATAATTGCATCAATGCTAGTGTTTGGCTTCAACACTAGTGTCTTATACAAAAATACTCTCTCAAACATGATGCAACCAAATAAATTCTTATAGGTTTGGCTTTAGCTTCACTATAGTGAATTCATATCTGGGTCATGGACTATCGCTCTTGATGAAATGGAAAAATCATAGATTTTCATCTTTAATGTGACCTTAGATAAAAATGGGTTAGTGGGCATATGGTGTTGAGCTAGCCCGCAATGACCCCACTATCAAAAGGTGCTACTTATATATCCAATACTCTAGAATAGGGACTTAGATTCATGTAATTCTCACTTATGGGTTGGCTTATGTGTGAATAATGTAATGTGTAGAGTAATTAAAATAATTACCTAGCTTGTAACTTGAAAAATCTGACCCTATGAATGCTCTTTTATTATTTCAGACCTATAGCAGGGCTATTCCTTTGTCTTCTTTCAAAATAAGGTATAATATGAATGCTTTTAGTAAATTGAGTGCTTCTTTTATTTTGATTTACAGGTGAGGAATGAGTGAGGGTTGATATTTTATTTATACCAATCCTATCAAGGGATAACTCACATTAAATTTCTTAGGTTGACCATTGTAATATGTTTCATTTCAAATTGGATGACTTTAAGACATTAGATACTTGTATCAGGCTAGGACAATAATGTTGATGCTACTATCTAACTTAATAGTTAGTGTCCAAAGAGAAGGAGATCAGGCTCAGGCTCAAAACTTATAGAGGTGTAAGATAAGTATATTTTAAGCATTATGGAAAATATGGGATGTCTGTGTCATCAATATAAATTTGATCAGACTAAAATAGAGGACAAAGGGCATAAGATAAATCAGATGTAAAGATTTTAGAAGCAAGGCATATGTATAACTAAGAAGAATAGCTAGGGTCATGAGTTTGCCAAGTGTACAAGATTGAGGTGCTATATAATCACAAAATATCATCTATAGAATCTTTCATGATCAAGCATCACTCAAATTTAATCATTAAGTGCTTGAAAATGTTTAATATTGACATCTTTACCTTGGTTGACCTATTAAACATTCTATTAACTTGTAATATCAATGATAATATTAACTATTATACTTACTACCTTATAATCACTATAAATATCATTTAGACATCCCTGATCTATTTACAATTTCATTTTAGCCAAATTTCAACAACCTATGTCCTTGTAAGACAAGAATTCACTAGGTTAGATAGGGCCCAACCCGATCTTGTCCACTTTTACAACATTATCTCCCATGCTCCAATGAGAGACATTTCATACTATCCCTCTGATGATTTTAGCAAAGTTAAATAATGAAAATATTTCAAATTATCATTGTATAAGGGCATCAAGGTCATTCAGTCTATTAGCTAGAAATCACTTTGAAATTGTACCACACATTGAGCAAAAGGGCATTAATCTATCTAATTCAAGTCACGATTTATTCTAATAGTCATAGGCCAAGTCTGAATCTATTTTATTCTAGGTCAAATAAATTCATTGTCAAACATTCCATTAAATTTAGTAGTTCCATCTATATAATAATAATATCAATATTCATACACTCACTCTAAGATAGATAACTACATCGACCTAGGGCCCTTTATATAGTCAACACTTAGATTACATAGAGTTTTTTTGAAGATAGCTTAACTATTCCCCTTTCCCGATTCACCCATGTTGTATTTGATATCCATTTGCTTTATGTGTAGGAACCAGTGTTTGTATATTGTAGATATTTTAGTGCATCAAATTATCATCCAAAAATAAATAATAGACCCTCTTAGATAGGCGTAGGTTCTTGTATAGTAAAATCACCTACACAGTCAACACGGGCACAACCTAAAGGAATATACAAGGTCATAATGCACCTATGTCCACCCTAGCATGACCCTACTCTAAATCATTTGAAAATTCTATTTTGGAGCACAACATAATTCATAGGTCCTCCCAATTAGTTCCACATGTTATTTACCCACACAATCAATAAAAGTCATATTTGAGCTAGGTCTTCATATTCTATTGAAATTTACTATTTATAGATCATTTAAATTTCTATATTTTACATGTACATTTTTTATATATTGTAATCTAAATCGGAATTTCAAATTTTTAGTGTGTATTACATTTAATTTTTAAATAAAAATTAACCATTAAACATAAACAAGTGAGTTCCATAAATAGGATGCACAAATATGAAAATCTATAGTGGACTATGACATCTTAATGATGTATATGGGTGTAATCTATATCCATTTAAGGAGACTATTCCTCTTGGCCAAGAATATGGATTTATATGAAGCTTGTTTTCAAGCTCACTACTTAGATATGGACAAGAATAAGGCTTCACCTACCTCTCAAACCACTTCAAAGTAACAAGATAGTTCTAAGCAAATGGGTAAAGGTAAACATAATGCTACATCTATTTATAAGAAGGATAATAAAAACATTAAGGTAAATTTGATGTTATTATGAGGATCAACGTTAGAAGTTCCATTTGGAATTACATTCATTCAATAATGATAACAAAAATAAGGATATGTGTTCTCTCTAAGGTTAGAATATTGATTGCATCTTGAATGTGGATGACACATTATGTTGTACCTCCATTGATAGAGATGTATTTTTGGGTAGTATTAGTGCTCAAGAGATTAAAATTTATAGCCTTTTCTATATTAAAATTAAAACTAATAAAACAAAAGTGGATTCTCTTTTTTTTACTTGTTCACAAGCTAAATTGATAATGGAGTTGGTATAGAAATTAGCGTTTGATACTTACAATCATCCAAGTCCATATTATTTAAGTTGGGTAAATAAAGGTGTAAAGATCAAGGTGGAAAAGTAATGTAAATATAAGTTTGGTATTAATACATATTTAATATATAAATATATAATGGACGTTGTGCCTCTTGATGTGTGTGGTGTAGTGTTTGGCAGCCCTTACCTATACATCTAGGATGTTATCTTCACGAGAAGAGCCTATAAATACTATTTTGTGAATGAGGGAAAGATATAAATAATTTTAGACTATAAATGTGATGAAGAGGTATTTAAATGATCTTGTCTAATATGTATGCAAACACATTCACATACACTTCAACTCTGCAAGTTACCTAGCTTTGATTTGTCATGTATGTCATTCTTGATCTCTGATAAACTTTATTTGCCTTGGTTCTCTTTATTCAGTCACTTTTTTCTCTTAGTGTACTATTCATTATTTACTATTGTCTTCACTCATTCAACTACATTTCCCTTCTTACTCTCACCCTTCTTGTCTTCTTTCACTATTACTCATTTCTTGAAACTAGAACACTGACAACTTGAATCAATACATGAATCAGGTTTTCTTGATTTTGTAGGGTGATTATAATCATCTTACCTACTCTATAAATTCATCTTTGTAACCTATATCCCATCCACAAGACTCCTTAAAACAACCCTTTGTAATTGTTAACCATTTTTCACTCCTAGGTTTTTCATCTTTTATTTTGGCTAAGTGCAACATTTAGATTTTGTCTATCAGAGGAAGCTTTTGTTCAGTCTTCTTGCAAGTGTTATTTATTTCAGAAAGGTTTTACTTCAGGTTTTTTGTTTACATCTCAAATAAATTGTTTTATAATTTTTTTCTGAAACAAAAATTCTGAAGGAATTCTTCCAATTCAATATTTTTGAAAGATCATTTTCTTTGCAAAGTGCCCTATGCACTTTTATGAAGGGCACTTTCAAAATTTTTGAAAGGTCTTTTTCCCAAAAAAGTGGTCACTTGAAAAAATTCTAAAGTAAAATGTCCCTTAAAATTTCTCACAAGGAATTCATCCTTTCAACTTTTTTGAAGGAATCGAGCCAAAGGGACATTTTCATTCTTTCGAAGGGTCTTTTTCTCAAGGAAGGGAACAGTTCATTTCTCTAAAAGACATCTTCCAAAAGTCTGAAGGGCACATTTCCATTTTGCTGAAGGGTCTTTTCCTCTTACGAAGGAATTTTTTCAATATTTCTGAAGGGTCTTTCTCAAGAATTGGTCCTTTGCATTTTTCCAAAAGAATTGTTTCAAACATTTTATCTGAAAGAATTGTCCTTCAAAATCCCAAGTGGAGGGACACCTTGAAAAAGTCTGAAGGATCATTTCTCAAACAAAGGGATTTTTTCAATATTTTTGAAGGGACATTTTCATTCTGTCGAAGGGTCTTTTTCTCATGAAAGTGTCCAGTTCAAGATTGTCGAAGGGCATGTTTAGGATTTTAGAGAGGCAAAATGAAAATGCTGAAGGGTTATTCTCAGAAAAAGTGTCCAAAAAAAAGTTTGAAGGGACACTCACAAAAATTCTAAAAGAAATATTGTTTCAGAGAAAAAAGAAGGGCCCTAAGAGGTTAATTCTTTTAGAGAAAAGGGTCCATGGGAAAATTGTTTTGGTCTTTTTGTCTAAAACAAAAGGTCCAAAGGAATGGTCCCAATAGAGTGACAGATATATGGACGTCAACTTCAAGGTGATGAGCTAGCTATTGCCATTTAAACAAGTGGTCCTAGGTAGATCAATGGTCTTCATTCAAATACTCAAGGATCTAAAGGCTCACATTTTTCATCTACCAAAGCAGATCAGAGGGTTCATTTCACCATTGATCAAATCATGATCCAAGTCATTTTTTGAAAGCTAATCAAAGAAGGAGGATAAGGCTAACAGAATGAAAATGACTCTCCCTTGCACCATTACACACCTCAATAAGCTAGTGGAAAGTTATTGGCATCAAGATAAATATGCAATAGGTAGACTCTCTTGTAAGAATTATATTGATGCTATTATTCAAAATATCTTGATTCTACTAGGGAACCATTGGAGAAGCATCTTTGAGAGATCAGGCCAAGAGTGATCAAGGGAGGTGACATGGATCAATAAAATGGCCTGAATGAGCATCATTTGCAAATTTAATTACAGCTAGAAATAAATACTTCTAACAAATTGATTCCTCTCTTTAGAACCAAAGGCCTCCCCCTCTCATTTCCTTTTAGCTATATATACAGCCCTTGTGCTAGTGTAAAAACACCCATACAGTGTATGACGAAGCCCTACTGAGTTAATGTCATGTTTTGCCTTTAAGCATTGGTACAAGTCTTTTTTATTTGAAGTTCTGAGCAATTGTCTAAGTGTGTGACATATAGTGATAACAAGTGATGGTTTTCATCCTTCTGTCCTTTGTCCTTCACACCTGAGCAAGAGTTCTAGGTCTAACAAGTCATATAGAGTGCATCTAAGTGTGTTGAATTTTTGCATGTGTATAACTGTTCTTAGAATATACAATGTGTCTTTCAGTTCATTTGCCTTGTGTCATTTCATATATATTGCCTCTATACTAAAATACTTGTGTTAGAATCTTTAGATCTTGAAAATAGTCTGTGTATTTTGTTGTATCATGCACTAGGTTATGGTATTCATGTGGAAGATAATCTTGGTGCATCACCATTCCTAGAACAATTTTTCTTTATGCAATTTCTAACTCTATTCCCTTCAATCAAACTAGTTTAGACAAAGGTTATTTTGTATAGATACATTTAGGGAGCTATCCTCTTTAAATATAGAGGTTCATTTCCTCTATAGGTATACCCACATGTCTGAAAATGTTCCAACATTACCCAAATCTAGAAGAGGATTAAACACTCCCTTCTAAGGTGTAATATTTGGAGACAATAGTTTTGGCACACCCAGTGGGTTAAATTATTGACATGTCAAGGTGAATGTTGGTCTTGACAAGCTTAAGGTTGTATAAATATTCTTAATCCAACATTTGGAAACTCCAAAAGGTGAGAATCTCTAGTTGTAGATCAATTTTCCCACATTATACTGCATGGTCCTCACTAGGTCATCTAGGACTTCCAATCAAGCCCCTCTAGCTGAAGCTCTTCTTGAAGAACAATGCCCTGAACTATTCCTAGCACTTAGATATCCTTGGTAAGGAGGTTTTGGAGAAGAAGAAGTTGAGGAAGTTTGAGAAATAGGAGATCAAGAGGAAAGAAGAGAAATGGATAGGCAACAACCTTTCTCGGCCTTTAACACCCAAAATCCAATTGACCTTCCTGCATACAACCCTATTCTTCCCAATGCTACCAAGAGTTCCTTGGTTTCAATGGAGAGGGTCATATTACCCCATCTGAGCATATTAGGGGCATCTCAAATTTATATAACTTCCATAATGTCACCCAAGCCAACATAGCCATTAGATATCTTGCCATGTCTCTAAGAGGTAAGGTACTTGACTGGTATAGGAATTTGGAATGTGGTTACATTACAAGTTGGGATGGATTTGGGTAATTGTTGGTGACTAAATTTGAGAATAAGAGTGACCATACTTCATTGATCCATCAACTGAACATGATAAAGAGAGGTCCTAACAAATCCATGGGAGATTTTAATGAATATTTCAAAGGACATGGTATAGGTTGCCACTTGTCATGAGACCTCCTTCAAGCTTTGTGTTCCCCACTTATCTCAAGGGCATTAGTACTAATGTGGTAGTGATGTTACAGTTTGGGAGGATTCACTCTACTAGATGCATATGAGATAGCCATTGAAGCTAAGAATAGCTTGATACAAGATGGAAAGCTACCTCAAAGAGTTTCTATGCCTTTGCTATCCCATAGTTCAGTTGAATCTCCAAGCATAGCACAAGTTCCTAACGCCAATGTCAAGCTGAGAGCCTTTCCAAAGAAGGTGGATCATTCTATGGACAAGGATGAGGAGATCTGGTCATTATGAGGTCAGCTCAAGCAAGCTCAATTCTAGGAAAGTACTCTACCTAACCCTCAATACTATCCTCAACAAGGCTATAGAGATCCACCCCAATATAACTTCCAAGAAAGAGGACAAGGTCAACAAGGTTTCAACAAGTAGCCCAATACCTATAATCCTAATTCCAATCCTTCCACGAAGGTTGTTGTTCCAGTGCATGCTAACCTAGTCCAAGGAGAAGATCATTTGGACCAATGGGGACAACCTTAAGGTCAATTTATGTATGATGGTGGAGAATATAGCCAAGATTTTGTGGCACAAGAAGAAATTACTCCTTACATGACATTAGAAGAAGTGAATCCCAGCCAAAGGGATATTCATGGAGAAGGTAGCAGCCAGAGTGTAGGTATGATGAACTTTCAAGCTAAGGATGATTATGTGTTGAATCAAAGCACATCAATTTCAACCAACACAAGAGCCAAAAAAATAGCTATGGGAGATGTTCCACAAGTACATGTGACTCCAAGTGATGCCTCTCCAAGGTCACAAAGTGTGAATCCTAGTGCAATACCTACTACCAGTCATACTTCTCAATAAAGTCAAAATACAAGTAGGGTTGTCAATCCTACAACACATCAGGTTTAGACTCCATCACTACCTTCAAGAATGAAAAAAAAGGTGAATAATTCCCCTCTAAACATTTTTTATTCTTTGAAGAATACCAAGACAAGCATATCTTTTTGGGAAGTCTTACATATGCCTAGTCAAAAGGAGCTCTTACAAGAACAACTCACAAACATTCATGTAGCCCCTCAAACCTCAAAACATAATAGTGTGGCCCTTACCAATTATCCAAGTCATGCCTTATATCCCTCCACCAAATCTAAAAATCCTCCATCCTTCTATCTCACACTCATTTTGGGAGACAAGTTGGTTCACAATTGTATTGTAGATAGTGGAGCTAGTACCACTATCATGCCTAAGGTGGTGGCTGATAAGTTGGGATTGAAGTATGAACTACATAGTAAAGGTGTGTTATAACTTGATGGGACTCCAACCAAGACAATGGGATTGGTTAGAGGTCTGAAATTATTTCTACATGATTTCCCAAGTTTCCCAATTTTACAAGATGTTGTGGTGGTAGACCTTTCAACTCATTTTTCTATCTGTTTTTCAAGAGACTTCACGACTAAGATAGGAGGGTACCTTTCTACTAATTGATAATTTCTATATTTTAAAACAAGATATGGAACTAAGGTAACTATAAGGACTCAGCCCTTAGCAAGGTTTCATATTGAGCCATACATGGAGACAAGTTCAAATCAGAATTGTCTAATTAGCAAAGAAGAAGAAGGTGTCATGGATGGTGAAGCATCCTCCCCCCTTAAAGGCATTTCTGATATTTTCTTTGATAAGTGTAACATTGAAACACATGGAATTGATCCATATAGTTTCATAGAAGAAACTAATTTGGGAGTTTATTGTATACACAAAAAACATGTTTCAATCCCTTCACTCACTATTGAAGACCATGAACTTGAAGGAATATGGGAAATGTTTTTTGATGGCTCAAGAAGCAAAGTAGGTGCAGAATCTAGTGTTATGTTATTTTTTCCATCAAATAATCAATACTACTCCTCATATATATTCCACTTCAGTTGCACCTGTAATGTGGTAGAATATGAAGGCCTAGTTCATGGCCTCCAATGGGCAAAGAAGAGAGAGATCAAGAATTTGAAGGTTTATGAAGATAGTGAGTTGGTCATCCACCAAGTGAGAAATCAAGCTACATCCAAGAATCCATTGCTTAAATCATACAATCATAGGGTATGGGACCTAATTGAAGACTTTGATGCCTTCAACATACAACTCATACCAAGGGATTCAAATAAACATGTTAATAGATTAGCTGCCATAGGAGCACAATTTGATGTAGTTGTTGATGTAGGAAAAGAGAAAGATCAGTCCCATATCAAGGTCATTGTGAGGCATTCTATTATAGATAATGAAGTATCATGTCAATTGTTTGAAATTGATGAACACATTACACACTTCTTACAAAATGAGGTAGGATTATCCTTAAGGAACCAAAAGAGACTGCATGATCAATATGAAGGACAAGTTATTCAGCTGAAGACAAACACGATATCTAAGGGGCTGATTACTTTGGAGAGTGTTTTCAATAAAGATTATCAAAATAAGAAATAAAGAGTGAGCATGTCAAAAAAATAAGAGAACTATGAGAGAGTCATGATTTTCAAGGACAAGCTCCTAAAAATTGGTAAGGTATGTTATCTGATTGAGAGGCAGGCCTTTATTGAATTATGCAAAGAGTTCCATGACATCTTTGCTTGGGAATACAAAGATTTGAAAGGGTTTGATCCAATTTTAGCTCATCACAGCATTGAGTTGGAACCTGGAGCTAAACCAATTAGGCAGAAACAAAGACCTATCCATCCCAAGATAAAGGAACTCATGAAGAAAATGCTGACCAAGTTGATTGAGTCTGGGATTATATTTCCTATCAAACACTTAAATTAGGTGGATAATATTGTACCTATCTAAAAGAAGAATGGAGAGATCATAATTTGTGTAGATTTTTGAGATCTTAATAGAGTGTCTCTCTAGGATCATTATCTACTACCTTCCATGGAACAAATTCTGTAAGTTGTTTCAGGTTCTCAATGCTTATCACTTCTTGATGGTTACTCAGGTTACAATCAAATATTGGTGAATGAAGAGGATTAGTTCAAGATAGTCTTCACTACAAAATGGGGGACCTTTGCCTATAGGAAGATGCCTTTTGGTTTATCCAATAATGGGCTTATATTTCAAAGGGAAATGGACATGGATTTGAAAGGTTTGATCAATAAGTTTTTGCTTATGTACCTTGATGATATAACTATTTTTTCAAAATGTGGTACTAATCATATAGAACATCTAAGGTAGGTGTTTGAGAAGTGTAGGGAGTATAGAATATCCCTTAATCCAAAAAAGTGCATCTTTGATGTCTATGAATGTAAGCTATTGGGTCATATTATTTCAAAAGAAGGCTTGTCTATTGACCCTAAGAGGATTGAGGCTATTATAGGCTTGCCTTTACCTCAACACAAGAAAGGACTTCAAAGCTTCTTGGGGAAAATAAACTTTGTAAGAAGGTTTATTCTAGGATTTGTAACTATGGTAAAGCCTATCACAGCCATGCTCAAGAAGAACCAAGCTTTTGTTTAGAAAAAGGAAGGTAAGATTAGTTTTGAGGCAATCAAGCAAGCAATTGCAAAATCTCCTACTCTCTTGAACCCAAACTTTGCCAAATATTTTATACTCTATACCTTTGCTAATCTTGATACAATCTCAACTATATTTATGCAAAATAATGATGAAGAGGTAGAGCAACCAATTGCATTCTTCAGCCAAGGATTGGAAGATTATGAGGTCAAGTATGCATTTGTTGAGAACTAAGCTCTAATAGTGATAAGAGGATTGGAAAAAATTAGACACATGGTTTCAAACAACAAGATACATGTCATGGTTTCTCATCCTAGCACTAAGGATTTTCTCCTAAGCAAAGACCTTAATGAAAAGAGAGTTGGGTGGATTAAAAAGGTGATGGACTATGATGTGGATATTAAGGTTACAAACTTGGTAAGAGGAAAATGATTATGTGAGCATTTAGCTTCAGATTTCCAAGAGCCAAAGGAGGAAGTCTTGATCAACCAGGTTCAACCCCAACTAGCTAACCACATATAAGTTCAAAGTTGGACATAAGACATCATTAGTTTTATTCAAAATGGTGAGTACCCCAGTGGCTTAAACAAGTCTCAAAGGAGGCATTTTAGATTGCAAACCATTCCCTATTATCTTGTATATGGTTTTATCTTTAGGAAAGACATGAATGGTGTGTTGTTGAGGTGTGTTAACAATGATCAGTTTGATATGATGCTGAAAAATTTTCATAATGGTACAGATGGAGGTCATTTCTCTCCTAGGACAACAGCTACAAAGATAATGAGGGCTGGTTACTATTGGCCTAGTCTTTTTAAGGACTATTACCACTGGGCTAAAAAGTGTCATCAATGTGCTTTATTTTTAGGCAAATAGAAACTTGTAGCCCTTCCATTGAATCCTATCCAAGTAGACCAACCTTTCATGCAATGGGGCCTTGATTTCATTGGTATGATCAACCCTCCATCAAGTGTTGGACATAAATGCATATTGACTTCTACTGACTACTTCACAAGGTGGGTAGAGGCTATTGCATTGAAGGAGGTAAGTGAAAATGCTATCGTGGAGTTCTATGAGAGCATTATAATAAGGTTTGGAGTTCCCCATGCTATCATTTCTGATAATGCACTTGATTTTATAAGTGCTAAAACTTTTGATTGAGCAAATAGGAATGGAGTTTACTTGAGTACCTCATCCAATTATTATCCTCAAGGTAATGGATTGGCTGAGTCTACTAACAAGAATCTCATCAAAATCATCAAGAGGATATTAGAGAATAATCAAAGGGCATGGCACAAAAATTTGAAGACAACCTTATGGGCTGACATGATTACTCCTAAGAGATCAATTGGTAACTCTCCCTTGTGCTTATTTATGGGAGAGAGGCTAGGTTGTCCATATCTCAAGAACTCCTTGCTCTAGAACTTGTACAATAGCTGGAATTACTTGAAAATACTCCAATGAAAGTCATATTGATAGAATTAATACAGCTACAATAAGCAAGAAATAATGCACACAAGGCTATGGAACACCACCAAGTACTCATGAAGAAGTCTTTTGAAAAGAGAGCAAGTGCAAGAGTGTTTGAGGAAGGTGACTTGGTCCTGAAATGGGATGAGGATAGAGCAAAACCGGGTAGACATACAAATTTTGACACTTTTTGGAGTGACCCTTACATCATTAGCAAGTGCAAGCAAAGCAACTCCTTTTAGTTGACCAAGATGAATGGAGAAGAATTGCCTATCCCTATGAATGGGATACATCTGAACTTATGCTATTAGTCCTTACAAGTCTATTTTGTAAATAATAGTTTAGATGTGTGCTTCTTTTGATTTTATATTGTGTTCCCTAAGTGCTTTGTAGCACAAGGGTGTTTCCTTCCTTTTGTTTGGTGTGCATCTCTACCTTTTTCCGTGTGAATCAACCAAGTTATGTTTTTGAGCCAAAGGTCTGTTCAAGTTTTTTTTGGGTGCCTATATGTGTGATTCCATGCCCAATGGAAGGATTTAGGAAACTGGTCATAGGCATAGCATGCATGCCTCCCCTTGGAATCACCAAGAATGTTAGACATTTTTCACTCCCATGTTTTGCATCTTTCATTTTGGCTAAGTGCAACATTCAAATTTTGTCTATTGAAGGAAGCTTTTGTTCAGTCTTCTTGCACATGTTATTTCTTTCAACAAGGTTTTGCTTCAGGTTTTTTGTTCACATCTCAAAGAAATTATTTCAGACTTTTTGTCTGAAACAAAAAGTCTGAAGGAATTGTTCCAATTCGATATTTTTGAAAGATCATTTTATATGCAAAGTGCCCTTTGCACTTTTTCAAAGGGTACTTTCAAACTTTTTGAAGGGTATTTTTCTCAAAAAAGTGGTCACTTGCAAAAATTCTGAAGGAAAGTGTCCCTTACAATTTCTCCAAAGGAATTCATCCTTTCAACTTTTTTTGAAGGAATCGAGCATGTTTATCTTTTTGAAGGGACATTTTCATTCTTTCGAAGGGTCTTTTTCTCATGGAAGGGAGTAGTTCATTTCTCCAAAAAACATCTTACAAAAGTTTGAAGGGTACATTTCCATTTTGCCGAAGGGTCCTTTTCTCTTGCAAAGGGATGTTTTCAATATTTCTGAAGGGACTTTCTCTGGAATTGGTCCTTTGCATTTTTTCAAAAGAATTGTTTCAAACAATTTGTCTGAAACAATCTTTTTGAGAGAATTGTCCTTCAAAAGCCCAAGCGAAGGGACACCTAGCTAAATTTTGAAGGATCATTTCTCAAACAAAGGGATGTTTTCAATATTTCTAAAGGGACATTTTCATTCTACCAAAGGGTCTTTTTCACATGAAAGTGTCATGTTCAAGATTGCCGAAGGGAATGTTTAGGCTTTTAGAGAGGCAAAATGAAAATTTTGAAGGCTTATTCTAGGTGAAAGTGTCTTTAAAACAAAGTCTAAAAGAAATATTGTTTTGGATAAAAGAGATGGGGCCCGTGAGGTTAATTATTTCAAAGAAAAGGGTCCATGGGAAAATTGTTTTAGACTTTTTGTCTTAAAAAAAAGAATCTGACGAAATGGTCCCAGTAGAGTGATAGCTATATGGATGTCAAATTCAAGGTGATGAGCTAGCCATTGGTGTTTAAACAAGTGGTCCCAAGAAGACCAATGGTCTTCATTCAAATGCTCAAGGATCCAAGGGCTCACATTCTTCATCTATCAAAGCATATCAGAGGGTTCATTTCACCATTAATCAAATCATGATCTGAGTCATTTTTTGACAACCAATAAAATAAGGAAGACAAGGCCAACAAAATGAAAATGACTCTCCCCTTCACCGTTACACACCTCAATAATCTGATGGAAAGCTATTAGCATCAAGATAAATCTACAACAGGTGGACTCTCTTGTAATAACTGCATTGATGTCATTACTCAAAATATCATGATTTCATTGGGGAACCGTTGGAGAAGCATCTTTGAGATATCAAGCCAAGATTGATCAAGGAAGGTGACATGGATCAATCAAATGGCCTGAATGACCATAATTTATCAAGTCAATTGTAGCTAAATATGGATACTTCTAACAAATTTATTCCTCTCTTTGGCACCAAAGGCCTCCCCCTCTCATTTCCTTTCAACTATATATACAACCCTTGTGCTAGTGTAAAAACACCCATGCAGTGTATGGAAAAGCCTTGCTGAATTGATGTCATGTTTTGCCTTTAAGCATTGGTACAAGTCTTTTTTATTTGAAGTTTTGAGCAATTGTCTGAGTGTGTGACATATAGTGACAACAAGTGATGGTTTTCATCCTTATATCCTTTGTCCTTCACACTTGAGCAAGAGTTCTAGGTCTAACAAGTCATATAGAGTGTATCTAAGTGTGTCAAATTTTTGCATGTGTATAAATATTCTTGGAATGTACATGTTGTCTTTCAGTTCATTTGTATTGTGTCATTTCATACATCTCACCTCTATACTGAAATACTTGTGTTAGAATCTTTAGAGATTGAAAATAGTCTGTGTAATTTGTTGTATCATGCACTAGGGTATGGTATTCATGTGGAAGATAATTTTGGTGCATCACAATTCTTAGAACAAGTTTTTTTATGCAATTTCTAACTCTTTTCCCTTCAATCAAATTGGTTTAGATAGAGGTTGTTTTGTAGAGATACATTCAAGGAGCCAGCCCCTTTAAATCTAGAGGTTCATTTCCTCTATAGGTATACCCACATGTCTATAAATGTTCCAACATTTTCCAAATATGGAAGAGGATTGAACACTCCATTCTAGGGTTCAATATTTGGAGACAACATTAACAAACTCTACTTCTTTGTTTTAATAGGCTTTCTAGTAGCATTTTTTTGTCTAATTTATATTGTATGGACACGTATAGTTTTTTTTGGGAACCTAATGATATATTTGACTACCCTATATCACTTATCTTCTTTCCACAAAATTTATTGTCTCAATCCAACTATTAGGTACCTTTTCCAAACCCTGCATTGACCTAATTAGGTCTCTTATACCCCAGTTTAAGCACTGTCCTTTATGTCCATACATAGATAATATTTACAAGTATAAAACTTCAAAAATATGTTAGAGGACTTGAAAACACAATTTATCACCAATTTTCACAAATTTTTTAAGGTGGATTCTCTTACAATAGCACATTGAATTTCTAAACCCCAGTTCAGGGTTGGTAATGACTTTAACAGACCGAGAAAATAAATTTGTGTTTTTAGCTTTATAAAGGGTTTCAAATAAATGTGATGACTAACTGAGGTCTATATTTATCCAATACACCTTCTTCAATCCTTGAACCCATTCTTGGAAGACATTTTAGCTTAGTTTATACAAGTTTTATGTTTGATTGTGTCTTCATACATAGTTGTCTATAGGCTTGGGTACATTATGTATGAAATATTTACGTATTCAAACACTTTGAGTCAGATCGAGATCCTTAAGAAGATTAAAATATAACTTACCAATATATAATGTTTGATTTTCAACTCAGTTTACACATAATTCTTCTCACATAGAATACATACTTAGTCTTCCTTATCACATCATATAGGCAACACAGGGTCTGTGTTTGATCTCCTTAATAAATATTTACCAAAATAACAAAGTTAAAATTTTAAATATCCTTAAATAACTGTTAGATCAAATTACCAATCATTAATACATTCCAAACATCCTCCCACAAAATCTTCCCTTGAAACACATGTTTTGTCTCAAGCTTCTAAGCACAGAATACATGTTTATAATAAGGTCAGGAAAGCTTAAAGTTGTTCTTCATTCAAGAGAAAACTTTCTTACTTCATCCTTATCAAATATATTAACAATTCACACATTACCAATGTTAATAAAAAACAATGAGTTTTTCAAGTTTACAAAAGATTCTCTTATTCATCCACATTCATGATTTTGACAACTTCATACATAATTAAATATGTAGACACAATTTTTTTTAGTTCCATATATTATCCATTCAAACTCCTCTGCCACCTTTCCTATTCTCCATCCTCTATAACTCTCTATCCAAACATCTACCTATTCAAAAGACTCCTAAAACTGCCCTAACTACCTTTTGATTCCTCCAACATAGCAAGAAAAGACTTACCATTAGTATGTTTTAGGTATAGTTAGGACTTAAGTATAACATGAACTCTAACAAGTAATAAACCACCATAAACATTCTTAAATACCCCTAACACACAAGGTCACAAAAATTGAACTTTTCAAAAACATGAAGAAACTCTAGTAATAATACAAGAATTTTCAAATTTTTGAAATGATCATTTAGGCAGGAAAATGCCTAGGTGAGTCAAATTTAATTTTGATAAAGATATAGCACCTAAGAGTGACTCTTACAAACCTCAAATGACTGTAACGACCCTCTAAAGACTCAAGATATTAGAAATAAACCAAAATTTACAAGTTATAGTGATGCTTCGGCATCAAAATGTGATTCTAAAATATCTTTAGTGAGTGCCTTTGAAGCTAAGAAGTTTACTAATGATAGTGGGAAGTTTCCTTTGCTTATTTTGAAAGATATTCAAGGTGAAGAAGTGGTTTCACATAAGACATATTGTATCATGTTTATTAAAAAATTTAGAAGCATCTGAGAGATTTGGTGAAATGATTCAAGGATAATTTCCATGAGTCTATGATGTTGCCACTAGCTAGGCCTATTGAGCACAAAATTAATTTGCTACTTGATATTCTGCTTCCAAATCTTAGGTTATATAGGTAGTGCTTGAAAGATGCCAATAAGGTAAAGAAATAATTATAATTTTTGACTAATCAAGGTGTAACCTATCCTAGTAATTTTCCATGTGATTCTCCTATTATTTTAGTGCCTAAGAAAGATGGTTCATGGATATTTTGTGTTGAATTTAGAGAGATTAACAAGATAACCATTAAGAATAGGCACACTCATCCATGGATTGATGATCTTCTTGATCAAATTTAACATGCTAAGTATTTCGATAAGCTTGATTTTAAAAATAGGTATCATAATGTATGAATTAAGGAAGAGGACATTTGGAAAACTATTTAAAAAAGGAAAGGGTAGTATGAGTGGTTGGATCTACCTTTCGTGCTATCCAATGCATTGGTTACCATCGTGTGGTTGATGAATGAAATAGGGGTCATTTATTGATTCCTTTTTCATTGTATTTTTGAATGGTATTCTTATTTTTAGAAGAACATTTTATGAGCATATTGATCATATTAAACAAGTTTTTTCAGGCTTTTAAGTAGAACAAATTAGTGAGTTTGCTTATGTTGACACCCAAATTTGGCACAATCCTTATTTTATGATATATTTTATCCACTTTACTTATATGGATATTAGCTAAGAATTAAAGTATAATGGTGCTTGTATTTTATGTTTTCTATTTTAATTTGTGATTTTTATCTGATTTTGTGACCTCCTTTTCATGTCCACCTTTGTTAAAACATATTTAAAAATAGAGATCTCTAACTCTTTTGTCATTTTTAGGTTATTTTGAGATTGGGACATGATATATAAAAAAAACTAAATGCCATCCCTATATCATATCCCATTCATGACAATCTTATCTTTTCTTTTCATAGATTCTTTTTCAATATGTTTCCCCTTTATATCTATTTATTTTGAGTCCTCTTTAAGGTTTTTGGGTCCATTTTGTGCATCACTAAGTTTTTTATTTTAATTCTAAAATATATGTATGTATGTATGTATGTATGTATGTATGTATGTATGTATGTATGTATGTATGTATAAATGCATACATGCATGCATATGTGTATGTGTGTGTGTGTAACTCTCTCATTTATGTGTATGTTTAAAATGGTGAATGGAGATCTAGATGTTATTTCTCCTAGCTTACTCTTGGCACAATCATGCAAATGTAACAATACTTTAGATATAGCTCTAATAATTTAGAAAAAATAATATTTAACTTTGTATATATCTTTAAATTTGAGAGTTAAACATATTAATAAAAATCTCATAAAAAATTAAATAAATTATTTATTAAAAAATTCAATTAAATAAAAGTTAAAATTTCTTTTTATTATAAATTTAATATTTTTTATTGTGCTTCTAGACTGAAGGTTCAAACATACAATCAAACTAATACAATGTCATCTACAGATTAAGATTCTTTATATCCAAAATATAAGAAAATGATTAAATCTTAAACAATTTCAAAGGTTTATATTCAAATGCGTATGAACATACTACATCAATTTATTGGGTGATAAAATCAAAGCTGAAAGACTCTTTGTTAAGGCAATATACAATTTATTGAGACGCATAAACTTGTTCTCATGGTAAGCATTCAAGTCTATATCTTGCATTCTCAATGGAGGAAAGGAAAACACCAAAGGCTGCAGCTGTTCAGTTGCTTCCAAAACCTCCTTCATAAAGTGCTCTCTTACCATCTCATTATTAGCGCACACATCATCTATAAAACTCCCATCATTTCCACTGTCTACTGGAAAAATAGTGGGAAAATGGGCTAACATAAACAACACCTTATTATGCATTCTGTCACCCATTTCATCTATAATCCAGTCTTGGCCTTGAGGAGGCAAAAGAACAAAAATCCTTATATGTTTCTCTGGGTTCTTGCAGTTATAATATAAATGTTGTTTCCATTTATAGTCCATTAACCACATGGACATTTTATATTCTTCTTCACGGCCTTCACTTTCACACTGATTTAAGACATTTCTAGTGACAGCCATCATGCCTTTAAATATGGGATTGTCTTTCATGGTTTTGTTAAAATATGTCATGTCTGCCCACCCATTCTCGGCTAAGAATTGTCTGGCTTCTTCCCACTCTGGGTAGGGTTCGTAGGGAATTCTTTTCAGAGATTTATCATATGCTGAGTAAACAGCATTCCAGAAATCTTCGTGCTCGAATTCTGTTCGAGCTTCGCAATCCAAAAGGATTAAATCAAACATTTTGATAAAAATTAATACCTTTTCCCGAGGACTCAAAGGTCAGATTTTATTTTGAAACATTCAGATTTACAATATTGGACTTTTGGACGAGTGGATGATATGATAACGTCATGAGAATCTGTTTTATAACCCTCTGTTACTATGAATGAAAGGTTGTGTCCTCTCAAATTCATTCATCCAACATCTCAAAACATAGAAATATAGCCTGTAAACTGAGAGTTTAGTTTTGTTAAAAATTAAATATACTGAGATTTGAGTTTATATATATTTAGATTTTTATAAATAATGATTAATTTAATTTTATATATATATATATATATATATATATATATATATATATATATATATATATATATATAATACTAATTATAAAATAAGAGGACTCATTTAATAGATAAACATTATAAATATTTTTTAATATAATTTTTTTAATAAATTTAATCAACCTACTTAAAACTATTTTTTTAATATAACATTACAAAATAATTAAAAATCTAAAAAAAACCTTCAACTATATAATATTCATGTTTACCTTAGTTTATAAAATTGTAAATTAAATATTCAAACAAATTTTGAAGATTTTAAAGCACAGAGGTTTTTGTTTATTTATTTAATTCTTTGTCTAGTTTTCAATTTTTTTAAAAATAAAGATTGATTTCATTATTATTTTTTACATAGAAAATTAAGAAGTGGAGTATTTTAATAGTTGTATACAAGAGGGGTTGTAAACATTAGATTTGATATCGAAATTTGAGGTAGGTTTCATGTAGCTATTGTAATGAGTGATCTATGTGATTGTAATTTTTATGATGCACTTAGATTCACATATAAGACAAGTCTTAGCTCTTCTTCAAGCCAAAGTTAAGATTAAAGTTTAAGTTTTATGTAACTGTTGTATGAGTAAATTATGTGATTGTAATTTGAAGGATATACTTAAATTTATATATAAAATAAGTTTTACCTTTTTTATTAAGAAATAAATAATGAAATCTTTTTCTAACATATAAATTGAATAATGTATGATGATATGTTTTGATGTAACTTTGTAATGAAATAAATAAATTATATTTGATTAAATATTTATAATATATGTTGAAAATAATAGATAATTATTTATACTATTTTGATCGTATAAAATGGATATTAAATATATGAAAGAATGTGAATTAAATAGAAGGCTTATATCTTGATCTTGTATTATTGTGATGGATTTTACTTGATTTCCTTTTCCTAAATATATGATAATGTAACACTTGTGATAGTTAGAGACGTGTCAAGGTCTATGACTAGTATAAGAATAATTAATAGTTTACTTGTTAGGCCTTGCAATGATAATAAATATGTTAATCTATAAATATTCACATAATAATAATAATATAAATAGTCATTAGTTTGTGCACCAAAAATGATTCATAATTAAATGCTAGCTCAACCAAATTTTGATGAACCTTATATATACATAGAAAATATCATTTGTATATTTATAAATGTCATTTAAATTCAAATAACTAAGACTTAAAAATGGGCAAAGGGTGTGACATATATGCACCTAACTTAAGGGGGACTTAAAGACAAGGTAAGCTTAGGATAAGAGAAGAGATACAAAAGTATAAGGATTTAAGTAATGTAAAAGTTTATAAGATTTTATATATTTTTTAATTAGGATAAAATTAATTAAATATAAACAAGTGTTTTAAATTACTTGAAAAAAAATTAAATAGTTTCGATTAGTTTAGTTTTAGTTGTTTACAATTTCTTCATATTTTGAGGTGTGTGTGAGCATGCACTTCAATATATATATCAATATCAATATCAATATATATATATATATATATATATATATATATATATATATACATTTTGATTTTTTAGGTGTTACATACATCATTTTTTGAAATCTGCAAAATCACTTGTTTTTTCTATACAAACATCAATGATATAATAATATTAAATATTGATATCTAAAATATTAAGTAAAATACGTCTTTAGGCCTTGGTATAATAGGTATATCACACCATTTAAAACAAAAGTGGAGTTAGAAACCCTATTAGGCATGAGACTCCAAATATATAAAAATTATGGATCATTTGGAATTAAAATTAGGAAATCTATTTGGCACGAGCCTCCAATTTTGAAAAAATAAGGATAAATAGGAATTAAATTTAGGAACCCTATTGTGTGCAATCCTCAAAATTTTCTAAAAATATGAATTGCTTAATCATTGGATAGGGTGGACATTGAATATAGAACACCATATGTTAGAAAAAATGGCATCTGATTATGCCATACTGAATATGATAATATTCATGCCCCTTGGGATTTGATTTGATAAATGGCTATGAATATAATGAGTATGATATATAACCCCCTTTTGAGACTTTTTGGTGATTATACGAATTTGATGTAGATGGTAATGAGGGGGCATGTGAATGGATGCCTCTCTCTCTCTCTCTCTCTCTCTCTCTCTCTCTCTCTCTCTCTCTCTCTCTCTCTCTCTCTCTCTCTCTCTCTCACACACACACACACACACACACACACACACACACACACACAAACTCAAAGATACAAAACTTAGAATGGAAACTAAAAGAATATTTTGTGTTGATGTTTAGTTGTGTTATAGAGATTACACACACACATACACATTATCCCTTCCCTCTATGACTACAAAGAGGATACCATTAGTCCAATGACTAGGTTACATGAACATACATGAACTCATCAATATCTAAGCTATATTCTCTCACTCTCTAAGCTTATCTGAACTCTTTTTTTCTCTTTTTGTGTGGATCTAGACACTTACTTCTCTCAACCTTAGATGAATTGAAGTACTTGTCCAAATATTTTCCAAAACTCCTTTTGAATCTTGGTGACCTAACACAAACATTCTTGTCATTACCTTAAAACTCTGTATATTTTAAACAATGGTCTGAACTTCACATATTATTTATATGGGAAATTAATTTCTTGGATTTCTCAACACAAGTGAAACTCCCAGTTGCTATAGATTGATGGTTATGTAAGTGCCACCTATATAAACTGGTGATTTTTAAAATGACACTTATATTAAGTGGAGGTTTCATCATGATCGTAATAAAATGACATTTTAACCAATGGAAAATGACTAAAACCATCCTTACTTCACTTCCTACAAGCTAAAATAATAGAAAACCATTAATATTTTTTAAGATTGACGATTGAATAAGGAATTTTGTTTATATATTTTTTTAGTTATTTCCTACTTTGTATTTAATTAGATTTTAATTAGTTTTAAGATTGATTTTATTGCTATTTTTCAGATATGAAAATAAAAAATAAGTGAATTGTTTTAATAAGATGTATACAAGAGGAGTTATAAATATTAAATTTGATATCAAACTTTCAAACCCTACTTAAAGTCATTTTTTCCAAGACAAAATTGACATTACATTTTCAAGTATCTATTATATAAGTGATCCACATGATTAGAATTTGCACGATGCACCTAGACTTAAACATAAGTCAAGTCTCAACTCTTCTACTAAGAACACAAATGTCAACATAGAGAATCAAACAATGAAGTATCTTTCCAACATATAAAATGAATAAAGTATGATGATATGTTATGAATTGAATCTGTAATACAATGAATTAGTCATATTAAATTATCTAAAATACATGTATAAACAAGTAAATACTACATAATTAACCATGTCATTTGATCATATGGATTTATGTAAAACACATGAAGGAATATGAATTAAATATAAGGAACTTATCTTGATCTTATGTTATTTTGATGATTAGTAATTGATGTCATTTTACTGAATCCATGACACTTTAACATTTGTGATATCTGAACATAGGTAAAGAAATATTTAGGGTCCTGTGTTAGGGTTTGTGGCTAATGTAGGAATAATTAGTGGTCTACTTATTGGGCCCCATAATGATAATAAATATGTCTATGAATAGAAATTCACATAATAGAAATAACATAGATAATCATTGTATATGTCCAAATTAATTTGCTTTATTAACTGCTACTAATTACCATCACTAATTATTGTTTTAATATCACATTGAAATAACACTACTAACACCCCCTTAACATTTCCCACATCATACACTATACTTACACCATCCCACTTTCGTATTAATTATCTTATTAACATCCCACTTATCACTAATCCTCACTTATCTAATATTTTATAATTTAAAATTCATCCCCTAAAAACCACTAACTACCTCTACTATTATTCCTACCAATCCTCTCTTTAATCATTGTCTACTATTCATTAACTAACCCTAATGGAATATAGAAAGATATAAGCTTCCTAGAACCCCTCACCCATCCTTCTCTAGAAAAACTATGAATTTTTAATTCATATTTCCAATTACCCATACTCACACCATTTTTTAGCCATTGATCTTCTTCTATCATGGCTAAATCCTAGCCATTGATCTCCTCCATCACCTTCTATATAACCAACCACCCTCCCATTCAAAATCCAACTAGAGAACTAATGAGAAACTAGTAAATTTATGACATATTGTATAACATCCTCATCACCATTGTTGAAACTATCTTGAGTTATTTTCAAAGGCAATCCAACATCCAAGCAACTATCAAGTCCATCCATTATCATTTGGACTCATCAACTACTTGTCAAGGAAGGTGAATTTGATTACAAAATTGAGGTATATTTATCTTATTTGATTGTGTATTTGCATTTTAATTACTTCTTTTGCCAAATCAAAGGTAATGTTATATATTAGGATAGATTAGGCATTTTACATGTTTCTTCATTGTTCCTAAATTTAAATCTACTACTCCTAATTTATACATCACATTTTGGTGACCATGGTGGGAGATTTACCCCTACCTTGTACTTGTTGAGGCTTTAGTGTGTGCTAACAAGTTTATAGGTACCATTGGATGAATATTTGGAAGCCCAAAACTCAAAAATTTCATGATTTTTCACTTCTAGACTGTGCATTACTTTGCTCTGTGTAAACTCATCTTCACCTTCTAGAAACATGAATTCACTCCTAACAGTCACAAATTATGTCTTAACTGTTAGACTTGACCACTAGAGGTTAATTAACCATTTAAATTTTCTATTCAAAATCACTTTTGTCTACTTAAAATTCATTTTAGGTACTAATTATTTGGACATTATTTTAGTGATTTCACATCTTTTAGTTTTTGTCTCTATATAGGTTTTCAAATTTACTACTGCAAATACACGACATTTACCTTGATAGAAGTGGCTTTGCTCCTGATAGCCATGACTTCATGAAAAACCATTACACTTAACCACTACATACTATTTGACCGTTTAAATTTTTAACTATTTTGTACAAAATCACATTATACACATTTGTGAATTCATGATAAGACTAATGACCTTGATATAATTTTAGTGATTTTGAATTTTCTTCTAGTCTGTCTTCACATTCTGAGTCTGCGACTATAAAAGCATGACATCGACATTGAAAAACACAACTTCACTCAAATCAAAAAAGGAATTAATATGGTATATCATCCCTATTTTTTAGTATATTTCTAAAAATTATGAAGTTGTATATTATGTTTAAAAGCTTTGATCACTATTTTAGCAGCTTTGTTTTGTTAATAGAAGCTTTATAATTGGTATTATTAGATTTAGTTTTTATATATATATATATATATATATATATATATATATATATATATATATATATATATATCTATTTTATATTGACAGGTTTGAAAAAAATGTTCATTTCCTATTTTAATGGATTTTCTCTAACCTTGGTGGCTTTTCTTTGTAGATTAGGAGTTTCACTATCGACAAAAGTGATTTCACTTATTTTTTTAGCTGATTTATCTTTTTAGTGATTTTGACCTATGTAAACAGGACTTCAAAGTATGTATTATTGGTATTTATCTATGGAAACATGATTTTACTTTCTAGTTGTGTTTTTATAGGTTACCTTTCAAGAGCTAAATCAAACTACTAATCTTTATGTTGCAAGTTCACTCATGAAATACTTGGCATAGAAAAACCTCTCATAAAATGTAATTTTATCACATTTAATTGAGGTTAAACAATTAGCGTTTTTGTGTGTGAAAAATTTAATCAGTTTAGCATAATATTTTTAATTGCTTATTTTTCCTCTCGATGCTACAATTGTGTATGTTCTCCCTTCGCACCCTTAGGGTGATCTTAGGGAATAATCAATAAGCCTATTCCATTTTTATTTTCTATGGGAAACATGATGTGGAATTCATTCCCAAGCACTTTTCATTGTCTTTAGGCAGGTTGTGACATGGATTTAATCACCATGCACTAATCCAAACTCTATGTTTTGATGAAGTATAAATATCAAAGATAATTTTTTATGTCATAGCACACATAGCCCCACTTTTGAATTCAAATAGGGACCCACTACTATTTGAATATCCTTATTCAAGGTCCTATGATCTTTAGAGATCCATGATATTGATTTTTACACACATTAGTCTAAGGTTATTTTTGAAAGTCTAAATCAAAATCGTAAAATTCCAAAATTATGAAAATCAAAGCTTAGGCATTAGTTATGATTTATTTTTAACCTAGGATTTTCATAATTTCTCTCAACAATTGATGTTATGATTTTTGTACCTAATGGAGATAATATGTTATATCCTAGTGTTTTTATGATTTTGTGTGCATGTATGACTTGTTCAAAGACTTTCAAATTATCCGTGCCCAAAGCTCCTAAATCATTATGTTTCCCAAGTTTATGGAACCCTAAGATCAGGATAGGTGGCAAGATCACATTCATCCTCAGCCTTTTGACCTATGTAAAAATTCAAAATCTCTGAGAGCTTGAAGCCCCATGATATTGGCAAGTGGCATCATCATGTTAATTAGATCTCATCATAGTCAAATAAAAGTTATGTACTTTATTGTTAGCTAAATCACCGCAAGTTGTCCACATGGTAAGACCATATTTAACCAGGATAAAATTCATTTCATAAAATGATATAAAACTTTTGAGTCCCCAGAACCCTTATATTATGCCATGTGGCATAATCCTATGAACCTAAAACCTAAAAGGTCAAAATAAATCCTAAGTATTTCAAGATCACAAAACCCCAAGATCAAGATAGGTGGCACAATCCTATTCACTCAGAGCACTCCAAGGAAGGTATCAAGTTAAAGGTCCTACGACCCCATGGCCCCAAGTCTCTAGGTCCTCAATCCCTAAAATCATGCTTCATGTCAACATCCTGACCACCTGTATCCCTCCTAGAGGATGCACATAATTCAAAAGTTTAAGTAGCTCCAAATCCCTGAGTTCACTCCATGTGGCTCAATCTCAATAACTTGTGACCACAAAGCATATAAAGCAAAATAATAAGTATAAGGACCTTGGGTGAATGATATGAAAAGAAGTGTCACAATCAAGGAGATGTGTTTCCATAATATAAACAAATAGTTCAACATCTAAGTAAATTTAGGTAGGCAATAAATAAACACCTGACTTAAAGTACTGATTGGGCACATAAAATCAGCAAAAATTTACGTATGGCAAGAAATAACCCACCAAAGATGACAAACAAATTTAAATATAAATGGGAACAAAATCAAAAGACATTATTCACATTGATGTCCAATGAACTATTCATTCAAGACTCAATATTTGGAAATATATTTAAAATCCAAGTAAAGATAAGTCACTTTTCCATTAATCTACAAATTCAACATTATGATTTTGAGCTCTCAAGCAACCAAAATCCCTAGTTTTTTAGTGAATCCACAAGAAATTTTATCCATGTGCAAAATAAATATACAGTCTCAAATTAATAAAATGGATTCTCCATAGCCATCACATAGCCAAGCCCCTTCCTCATACTCCATCTTTGAGAGCATCAAATATACAGACACTACATTCAACAAAAGTGCCCTTGATTTCAAGTTCCCCTATTATTCAGCTATCTAGAATGTAGTGGGGGCCATAACATCATACTCCTCACAAGATCATATATCTTAAGATGAGAATAAATATATCAATGATTTGATACTGATAAAGAACATGGGACTACATAACGTGGCCGTAAAACTAGAGGTAATTCCTTTTATAGACTTGCTTTATGATTTATTCTTTAATGACAATTACACTCAAGATCACTTGCATCTTAGAAGCAGTTGCATATGTTTTGAGGAGGGAGTTTGGGATGTATCTTAGGCTTTCAGGGCCTAAATTTGACTATAATTAGGTTTTGGTCAATGTATGGATGGAGCATAACACTATAGAGAGAAATTGAAGATCTCAAAGGATGTATTTCCTACAATTACATAAGCAAATTTAGACCAGGTATTAGAGTAGCAATGTCCCTTTCGAATAGGTTGTATATCTTCATCAATATTACTTACATGTAAGTGAAATGGGTGCCATTATTGGATATTCTTTTGATTTCATACAAAATAGTGTCCCTAGGGGAATTATTAGTGTCAAATTGAAGACATAGATGATCATATTAGAACAGAGGATGATAGATGAAATTTTTTATATGACATCTTATTTATTGGACATAGTCCTAGGGATAATCCACATGTCTCATGAGGAACTATGGGATCCATTTATCGAGTACTATAATAATATAATTTGTGATGATTATTCTTTATTTTTCATTTATATATTCAAAAATGAGATTACCAAAATTTGTGAGGATTTTTATCCTCAGTTTTATCAAGCCATTTATATAACTAAGATGCCCAAGTTATCTAATAATTTTATAAGGAATGTCTCCAAAATGAGATATTATTGGTACTATATAGACTATACCTTCATTAGGATTGAAGGGACAAGAGCACCTCCTTTGTTTTTACCATGCCATGTCCTAGATAAGGTAGCAGAACAAGAAATTACATATTAGTTGTATAACAACATGGATGAGGAGATCATCATCAAACACCAGGATTATTATCACAAGACTACCCTAAGCATTTGGTAGCTTCAATTTGTAGTAAGGGCACACCTAAATTAGGTGGGAAAGGTCAGATTCCATTATAATTTGGAAGTATCCCAATTCAAAGAATGAGACCCTAGGGGAAAAGTTATAATTTATCTTAATTTCCTCAAGAAGATAAAAGGGGTTACCATAAATTATGGACATGAGGAATATGAGCATAATGCTATCGTTTGAATGCTTCAGATGATTCTGAAGTCTAGACCTGCATGAGGGATAATTAGATGTCAATGATCATTGCTCATGCCATCCAATATGACCCAAAATAACTAAAGAGTAGGCACTTAAAATTTTAAAATATGGAGAAAGAGACTTGAGTCATCAGTGGCCCCAAATATAGCCTCAAGACCTAGCTAAACAAGATTAATCTCCATCTCCCATAGAAGAAGAGACAAATCTATCATAGGGAGAGCCTAGCAATTAAAGGGAGGAGAATGTCTATATTTAAAAGGAGATTCTCAAAGGCCTCCCATATCCTCATCCAACCTCCATTCATCGAGTTTATACTAATTTAGGCATAACAACAATAGTTATGGGGACTTCACCTCCTCCAGATGGACAAATAAGCATATTCTCCTAGGCACCTTTGGCTCTACTTACTTCAATCACACAAGTAAATCTCCTTGAGTTTATACAAATTTATATTTCATCTCTCCCATCTACTCCTCCTTCCCCTCACGAACCTCAAATGAGTCCATATCCACCCTTTACCATAATAAAGGGGACATCTCCTCAAATATTCAATACTATACTTGTCTCTTATCCATTCACTCTTTCCTCCACCATTATTGTTCCATCGCCCATCCCTTCACCACCCACTATATAGTTTTTACTATTGTGGCTCCTTCATTGATTACATATTCCATTTCAACTCCTATTCAACATACCATTTCTCACTAAGGGAAATATAGAGTTCTCCTAACCTCCTTGAAAATTTAAAAATTGGAAAAAAAATCATCATTAGGTCTAGCTTCCCTAGGAGGATCCCTTGATGAAGAAACATATGAAGAAGATCACGGACATGTAATTTCACTATTTGATTATCCCATAGATTATGATGCATAAAATGCAAAAAAAAATAATGGATTAGAGCAAGAGTTGAGTGAAGCAAGAGTTTAGGATGAAACAAATGAAGAGACAGAGCTAGAAGAGGAAAAATCCATGAGCCTAGCAAGCCTAACAGGATAAGAAACTCTAGCTGGAGCACTTGACCAACATATCCTTACAAAGGAAGAAAGGCATAATATTATTAAGGTATTTTATTCTTGATTCTTACCTTATTATTGTAGATACTCAAATTGTTAATCTACCACCTGCTAGTCCTAGGCCACCCAATTCCAATTCTATTGATTATTCCATTTTTTTTGCTCCAACCCAAATAATGGATCCCAAAAAGAGTTTATTTTGAGAATTTAGTGTCAGTTTCTATTTTTAATCCTCGAAGGCCACGCATCCCTCCAAAACCTTTAGCTCAATTATAGCTACCATTATCATAATTTGTACCTACATAGTCCACCACAATAATAATTTTGAAAACCCTAGGCCAAACAAAGTATGTTACAAGAATCACCCCTCAAAGGTAAGTATCAAGATGGAAAAGAATTGATATAAAAAAATTTATGTATGAAGATTAGTGAATTCCCTTGAAATAAAAGGTTAAAATAATGCGCTTTCATATTAAATATCATATCTACGGTCAAAATAAATTTATTTTAGTGTTAGCTATTAATATGAGGTTAAAATATAATTATTTTAGTGTTAAATATTAGATCTAAGGTTGATTTTTTTATTTTAGTGTCAGATGTTCAAGAATTTATCTAAGCCAGGTTATAATTTTTTTGAAGCAATGTTCAAATTTAAAAAATTAGGTTCATCAAAATGTTTTATTTGAATTTGAAAACAATTGGCATATTAACTCTAATTAAGATAAATTGATTTAAAATATTGGGAAATATGTAAATAAACTTGTGAAAATAAGAAATAATAAAATTGACAAAGCTTGAGTGAATGAAAAAATTCTAACTATGAGAAACACAAAATACTTAAATATTTAATTTATATGATCTAATTGTGTGCAACTAACATACAACTAAAAATGAAAAATTTAAATCCACAGGGGTTGTGACTAAAATTTCATAGGTCTAGTGTTATTAGAAAGGTGACATGATCAACTGGCACTACCATAATCTACTAGTTGATTACTTCCTCTACTGTGTATTAATGTAAGACAAATGGAACTATGTAAGAAGATATTATTATGCATGTGTAAACTTAAACTGGATGTGTAATTTATTTATGATAGTATTATTTATTGCTACTACCATATTCTAATTATATATCTCGACCTCTACTAAAAATCAAGAAAATTGAAGGCACAATCACCTCAATCTACTTTAAACAAACTTGTGTGTGTAAATTTCACCTTCCAATGAGTGAAGGTGAATTTCAAATGACTTATCAATAATTGAAATCCTAACAAGGCTTACAAAAACTAAAATCCTAAAAATATTAAGTTGGGGATTGTAATGGTTTGAGAAAACTCCAATCAACTCCTTCATGATTGATCATTATCTAAATATACAATAATACGAAGAGGGACTAGGTGAACCAAGGGGAATTTGAACCCATCCTTAGGTGGTGATTAAGATCAAACATCTTAATTTTGTTATGCATGTATAACCATGCATCTCACTCACCGACACACCAATGCATGGGTAGATGACCCTCTTTATCTCCACAGGATACAAACATTTTGAAATATCCACATATGATCTAGTGGGAATTAGGTAGATAATCTGTTAGCCCTCTCCATAGTAGCATTCATTCCAAAACATCATTAGACATGTATAGGTTGAAAAATTCAATAATGTGATTATCAAAATCAAAAAGGTTCCAAATGACCCAATGAGTGGGGTTAAAACCCCAAGAAATAACATTTTGAGAAAGCTCAGGTGCCAAAAGAGTGACGACACCTCCACAACTACGTTCATGACAAGTGGACTAACATAAGGCACTAGGCCAAATAGTGTGAGAAATAGATTAAAGAAGGAATTCAAAAATATTTAAATATTACATGTAGAATATTTTTATGCAAGAAAAGTATTGATAATTATTCCTAACCGTATGCTTACATGTTAGATCAATAATATCTCAAACTTTTCATGAGTAGAGTAGCATTGGGAAACATCGAGATTAATGTCATTTCTATATGTAAGGTATTCACGGGCTAAAAACTAATTAAATGTAGGATTATTTACCACATAATCACTTAGATGGAAAGGACACCTTTTTTTGGAGCATATTCATCATCCCTAGAAGGCGAGGGACTACAAGAGTGTAGCAAAACAAATTTATGGTTGAAAGTAATGACATTAGTCTCAAAGTTTGAAGTTGTCACCCTAAAAGGGGATGGTGAGGATGGAGAAAAAATAGCATAAAGTGGGGAAGGAACAAAATTATCCACCATTTGAGGCATGCGAGAAATAATAGGTGGCACCATAACAAGTACAAGAGCAATGTTTTTTTTAATAGAGTCCGAAGAGCTAGGACCACTTATGGGTTAGTACACAATAGCTTGGGGCTTGATAATTCCACTGACTGAATTCTTTTTTCTTATTAGGGATTGTGGTCTAACCTTTAGAGTTCATGTTTTGGGGTTTGGACTCAGATTCACCTTTATCCTTAGGAGCAAGAGTGGGGAACATTAAAAAACATTATTTAATCATATGTTATGAGGATTGACACCTAGAACAAGTGTTTGGTAGGTTAATATAAATTACATGCTAGGTGAACCAATTGTTTCCCACTTGAATTTATATGGACTCCTTAAGGTCTTTGGCTAGGTCAATCTCAATGCTAACCCTTCTTTTAGGACATGTTGTGAAGATATTTTTTTGATAATGGTAGATGAACCATCTGAGGGTTTAATGAGTTATTTGACAAAACCCCATAAGGGGAGAGGAAAACCACAAAATTTTATCTAGATTGGAATCTTAACTTTATCTTGTTTAGAGACTTGGAAGTCATAAGTCTAATGAGAAAAAATAACTAGTGTGTTGTAGATAAATCAGGGGCCATGATTGATAATGGCATTGCAATGTTCTAGGCTAGTAAAGTGAAACAATAAAAATTCCTTCATAAGGTTTTGGACTAATTCTAGTTTTACACCATGGCCTTACCGACGATAGTTATGAACCCATTGTTTTAACATGGTCTCAGGGGGAAATACACCCATAAAGTAAGCATCTAGAGTGTATTTTTTAAAATAGCTACAAGCTTTATCAAACTTTGGTAAATCAAGCATAACATCATATAAAAGAGTGTTTGGGTTAGAATCATTACCTCGTGATATACCTTTGGTAGAAACTTCAGTGTTTTTTTTGGCACCATTGATACTTAGACTCCCACCAACTTTCCCTACATCCAAAGATACAAAAAAGGTGGTGTTAACCATTTAATAAAGGTTTCACAAAACCTCCCAAAAGGTGGAGTACTATCCCAACTCAGTGTAATAAAACCAAAATAATCTTGCCTAGATCTACTAAAGATCAATGCTGTCATTGATGGATAAGAAAACTCAAAATTCTATAGGCATCTATCTCTTTGTATGGCATAAAACCCTAGCTAGACAAAACTCCTCTATGAACCTATTTGTTGTATGTTGTTTACTGTAACCATGAAGGTATATTTTTAAGATTGGTCCTTAGTTAATGGGGAATAGTGATTTTTATCCAAAAATGGGAATCAAATTTTAATCTGATCTAAGTTGCATTGGGTTGCATGCTAGTGTGGGTCGGGTTTTATGCTCTAGCATGAGTGGGTTTGGTGTGGGACCATGAGTTTCAAGGATGATTTTGGAATAGATACCAAGAAGCACATCAAATAGAAGAGAGTGTTATCAAGTGTAAAAAGAAAGGAGAGTTTGAATAATTTAGCATTATAATTTATAAAATAAAATAAATATGTCTAAAGAAGAAGGACTCAAAGATTCAAAAGAAAGGAAGAGTTAAATGAGAATTTGAATAACCTATTTAGGGAAGTGTTTGAAGAAGGAGAAAGTAGGCTAATTATGTGAATAAAATATATCTTATATGGTCTCATTTGTTTGATCATGTTTATTATTTCTTGTTATTTTCTTTCATTTGGTTGATCCATTACTGGTATGCGTTATTATTCTTGATGGTAAACTTAGTCAAGAATGGTGTGGCTACATTATTATTCGATCCCAGGAGAGTTGATATGCTTGAGACTCCAATTGGATTTTTTTGGTTCTCCACAGACATGCAATATTTTAGTTTTTTTTTTGGATTTTTGCATGAAATTAGGTATTCAAACCTTGGTTTCCAATGTTGCAGGTTAAGAAGAATGTGGGTTATTGTTTGAAAATATTGGCTGGTTTAAATTCATCATTGTCACTCTTTGTAACTATACCTATAGTAAAAATGCCAAGCTCAATGCCTTACAACAAAAAGATTTCAAGAGAAAATCATACAGGAAATTAGAGGTGAGGAAGGTGGAATGACAGGTAAAAGAGGTGGAGCGGTTAGAGGAAGAAGGCATGATGTTGGAGCAAACATCTATTTTTAGTGTTTGGTCCTTGTAAAAAATATTTCAGTTGTAGTTTGAGTGCAACATTGTACGTAACTATGCAGCTTTGTCCAATGACAAATGTCCAAATATTAATTGGAGCAACATGTGGAGGATCAATTTTTTTCTTCTCTTTTGCTCAAGCAAGATTTTGGGCAATCCTAGAGAATTGTCTAATCAATAATGGTGCTTTTTGAATCGCCTGGATGGTGAGGTGTTAGGAAGGACCATTAGAATATTTTTTGGGACCAACATCTTAGTACCTATAAGCATAGTTGATAACAAAGATAAAAGGAAAGGAGAGTTTGAATAATTTAACATTATTTTTAAAATAAAATAAATATATTTGTCAAGAAGGAGTCAAAGAGTCAAAGGAAGTGAAGATTTAAATGAGAAGTTGAAGAGCCTATTTAAACAAGTGTGTGAAGAAGGAGAAAATAGGTCAATTGTGTGAATAAAATATACCTTTTATGGTTTCATCTACTTTATCATGGTTATTATTTATTGTTATTTTCCATCAATTAATTGATATATATATATATATATATATATATATATATATATATATATATATATATATATATATATATATATATATTATTGTTCTTTTTGTTAAATTTGTTATCGACAAAAACATATAAAAAAAATAAGTAATAAACAAACACACAAATAATGTTTAATTTTATTCAATAATCAATAAAAATACAAACACATTAAAATTATATAAAATAATACTAAATAAATATAAAAATACAAACACATTAAATATATATATTATTGTTCTTGTTGTTAAATTTGTTATCGACAAAAACATATAAAAAAATAAGTAATAAACAAACACACAAATAATGTTTAATTTTATTCAATAATCAATAAAAATACAAACACATTAAAATTATATAAAATAATACTAAATAAATATAAAAATACAAACACATTAAAACTATATAAAATAACACTAAATAAATACCACAACTATTTTTAAATGCTACAATTATAAATCCATATTAAAACTCTATAAAATAATACTTAATAAATACCACACCTATTTTTAAGTACTACAATTATAAATTCTAATAAATATATATTTTAAATCATATTCAAGTTAATACTTTATAACTATTAGCCCATTAAGATGAAAGGAGAGAGAGAATTATTATTTAAATATAAACATTCTTAACACGGCAAAGGGAGCAACTATATGTTATATTAAGTTGAGAGGCTACTCACAAAAAATAATTATCCATATAGGTGCATACATGGATGCTTTGAATTGTTTTAATTTAGATAGAAACTAAACTCAATTGAAAGACTTTTCTTATCTTATTTTTATATAATCTGTGTTTAAATTAATGTTTTTTATTATATAATATAGTCATAATATATAATATATTATATTGTTATTTTTATAATAAATTAAATTAAATAAAAGTTATAAAAATTGTTTTGAAAATAAAATAAGATTTCTTTTACAATTCATATTAATTTTTTAATAATTAATATATGAATCTAGTTTTAATGTATATAAATAATTGTTATTTATAAAAATTGATATTCTACTTTCAAAAAGTATTATATATAATCTATTCATAATTATATTTTCGAAGATTTTATTTAAGTGCTACTAAACACCAATTTGCTTTTAAAACGATACAAAAATCAATTTTACGTTATTGTAATTTTTACCCTTCCATATTTGGTCGTTAGAAGACAAGACAACGTTTCCTCGTCTCCAAAACGTTTCCTATAAAAACACAGTGGTAAGCCATTGATTTTTGTATATCAATTAATGCGTAGGACATAGAATCAATCTAAATACATAATCCCATCTAATCTCTGCTAAAATGTTTGGCTTGTTGATTCAAGGCTACGGCGGTCAGACAGAATTTGTCCAACAGGAATTCTGGGACGAAGTTTACAGAGCATTCGGCAAATCCCGCTCAAAAATCCCTTCTGAACGCCACCCTGTATATAAACAAGCCAAACAATCATTAGCAGAAAATGGGTGGGCAGATTTAACCTTTTTCAGCAAAAACCTTCGCCACAATCCCATTTATGAAGCCATTGGAGACTACCTCAAGGACACTTCAGACAGCTGCGAGTCTTCCGGTTTAAGTAGAGAAATAGATTTTGGGCTTGCATTTATGGATAATAGAGTGAAAAAATCTCTGTATTACGGTTGCGAAAATCCTCAAGAACATATTAGAATTTTCGCTCTCTGTCCGCCCGAAGGGAAGAGATGGATTTGAGCGAACCAGGGAAGAACAGATTTGATAAAGTATTGTTTCTATGCGTTCATTTTCCGTCAATTTTTCCCATTGACATTAATGCGGAAAACCATGAATTAATTGCTGATGTTGTGAATAGTGGGAATGAGAGGATTAGACGGCATTTTATTGAGGAAATTAGTTTGATTACAAAGAAATTAGGGAGTTTAATGTATGCATTTCCTCCCACTAAAATGAAGGATTTCGAGGTTAAAGCCTATGCGTATTTGCATGGTTGACTATTTTATCTTATTTTTATTGGTTTGTATGTAGATGAATTCAAGGAGAAATGATGGTTATATTTTTTATAATTTAATCATTATTATTTTATTATTTGTTAATGATATTATTTTCATGTCACAGATTATTGTAAGCTTATAAAGATATCTTGACATTCTACTTTATTATGTTATATTCATGATTTACAAGTGAAATTTAATAGCATAAAGGTAATAGTTTTTAACACAACTTTAAAAAATAGAAACTAATTTCATTTACAAAAGAAGTTTGATTGAAATGGTTTTTATTTTATACTTATTTTGATGTGTTTTTTAAATAACCTCCTTTCAATATACTCTATATTGTAAAAAAGATATATGTAAGGGGTATGGTGCACTTAGTATACTTGAGAAAAATGTTTACAATATTTATTTCAATATGCCAAAATAAAATTGTGTGTCTTCTAAACTTTAGTGTCACCAACAATATTATATAGTTGTAATATTTGAGGCTCTAAATTTTAGTATTAGTTTGGATCAGGTTGATAGAATTCTTATTTATATGCTTTTCAAAAAACTTGTTATCCACCCCTTTCATATTTTAGTTTTTTTCCATATAATGTTATTACTTCACATATTAAAATGTATAACAAATACAATAATTGAGCATAATGGATATATGTTAAAGGATATTAAATCATCTATGAAGTTATGTTAAGAAGTAATGAAAAGCACATGGTATGTTGAATGTATGTATTTCTTAAAATGAATTGGTATTGATATTAATTGCCCGCCTCTTAATACATTTTCTATCAATATTCATTTTATATTGAAAAGAGATATTTATAGAAGAATTGATTATATGATTTAAAAATTATATATAAAATCAATTTTGATATAACCGTCATAATTTTTGTCAACAAAAATAAATTATTACCGTGAGCCTTATCTTCAAATAGAATATGGACATATTATTACTCTGTGGGACACTAGGCTCTCTTTTAGTTTTAGATTTATTGGGTTGATTGTGGGTATACTCTCATCAACTTTGTATGAAGTCAAATAACTTTCATATGCAACATAATTGCATATGTAAACTTTGAAATAATGAACTAGAGTTAGAGGACCATTTTGTATATAGATGTCCAGCATATTATGACACTCATGTTGTCTTTTATTATTTCCTTAAAGCAAATCAAGCTTTTATAAGATGTCTTATTTGTTATGAGGATCAAATGTGTGTGCTCTATTCATAAAATACATGACCAAGCATAGAGATGGCCTCCTCAAGAGTTACTAACAAAACTCTTTGTTTCATAGTTGAACATCAAAATCCTTTCTTCAACCTTAATTTAAAAGGTGAAAATTGAGTTCTTGTATCAATTCTATATCATGATGTAAACTTTGAAACTATAGCATGACATTTGATAACATAGCAATTTTTTCAGTCTGTAGAATAAATATATCTAAATATTATTTATTAAATACAACAAAAATATTATCTTTCTAAAGAAAGATAATTTCAATGTAAAAATTGTGCCAAATTTTCTTGAATCTCATAAAAAGTAGATTAGAATCCTCTAAAATGATGAGGTGTTAGGATAATGGTTATGGTCTAAATGGATGAAAAAAATAGTGGATCCACCTCCAATCTTTCTCGACGTTGAAACATAATAAAAAATGTGTATAAGAGACTCAATTTTTCTAGAGGCGTGACATTAAGAGGATGGCATCCCTATATGAAGAAATTTGTCACCTAATGGAAGACCTTGGTAGAGAATGCACTGAGCAAAAATGGTCTTTTTGGGTTTTAAAATTGCAAACAAGATGGTTTGGAATATCTTACTCCAAAAAAAGGAAGTGTTATTGAGATTCCACTATTTGTTGAGCATTTCCTAGGGAACATTAGGGAAATAGTCATTGATAAACAACCTAAGGTTTGTACTAAAGCAAGGGAGTGGACACACTCTAGTTCTAATCTTTCCACCATTTAGGAGAGCCTTGAATTCCCATTTTTTGAAAAGTATATTTTGTCACATCCATCTTGATCTTAGCAAATGAATTCAAAATCTTCGTTGTAAATCTTGAACTTAATCTTTATATCTTGCCAATTAGGTCAAAATCTAGATTTTTTATCAAAGGTATCCATAATGACTTGAATGCCTTTGTGAAATAACCTAAGAAATTTGATTATAGGAACCTTATCCAGTGGCTTCTTATTAAGGGAAGTAATTAAGGATTGTCATAAAGAGTGTGAATTATTAGAGATATCATATCAAAATCAATCTTCATTCCAAACTAGTCAAGGCTTAATAGTTTCATAGGCCTTCCATATTCTTTTAACTACACTGGTGCTTGTTATATTGATAGGAATGAAGCAACAAGTTGAGTTTGAAACCCTAAATTCTTCTAGGGTCCTCGTCCATAAGGATTACCAAATGATATGTAGTGTTTGAGAATAACTTTCCATGCTTCTTTCCCTTAAGTGGCCTTAGACACCTATTTATCATGAAGAAGAGTTTCATGTTTGGAAATATCAATAAGCCCCAGACCATCGACCTCTTTGGGTCTACAAAAAATGTCCTAGATGATTATGTGAAGGCCTATGTAGCCTTATAAATTAGCCAAAGGAAGTCTCTCAATAATTTTTCAAGCTTCTTATAGGCAGCGTTATAAATATCCCAACAAGAAGAATAGTAAACATGAGTGGCAACCAAAATTTTGGAACTAATTTGAAATTTTCCCATGAAGTAGAGGTTTTGTAACTAATATAAAAGTTTTTCACCACTGTCAAGATAACATAGTTTCACAACTCAACTTAGGAAGCTTGAAAATAAAATCAAATGCATAATAATTTAAACACCTCCCCATTAATAATCTATTTCCATTGATAAGCATCAAGTTAATTGAATATGGACCATAAGATCTATTTATATAATAGTACTACTAAATTTAATTGATAGCCTACTTTCATTATATAATCTCCAACCTATTTCAAACCTATTTGTTAAATCAACTATTTAGATTAAAAAAATAAACATTTTAAAAATCTAATCTTTACTATTGCAACACGTTTAGTTTAAATATAATCTTTACTCACTAAATTTACAAATACCTTAATCTTGCATAAACAAAATATCAAATGACATTCATTGGGAATTATTATCACTCATATTTACATCCATTCATGGATTCCTTTGCAATGATAGGTCTTCATTAACGCCACTTTTAAAAATTGACAAGCCATAATGAATGAAAGAAGCATTAATGCCATGGGTCCATTATGTCTCCTAGAAGTATCATATTGGGGCTCCATCCCCTTAGATTCATCTCCTAATTTGGGGGATTCCAAAAATATATTATTGAAACATTAAAATGGTGGGCGCGAGGTGGTAAGTGATTTGTTTGAAAACTATGGAAGGCAAGGCATCTATAAATTAATCTATGTCATCGAAGACAAACATGTACCCTTATTCCCTTGTTTATTTTTTATGATGATTTTTCCATGGTGGACTCTCCAACATAGGTTGCACTCTTTGGTAATTATTGTAGCTAACCCATCATGAGGCCATAGATTGAACTATTTTTTATGTGTTGGTTTGGTTTGTTATTCAACAATCATAATACATTAGAGTAGTTATTGTGGTTGTAATTATGGAAAAACCATTTTTATCTATTGATTCATTAGGTGTTACTGGTAAGGTGATAGGCCAACCATTATGCCATTGAACCTCTGAAATAATTTTTTAACTTTATTTGAGGTGTTCAATTCAACAATATATGCAAGAACCAAAAAAATGGTCAGAAATAACTCATATGAGATGCTTTTGAGCCTTGATGATTTTATACATGTCCATGTCCTATTCTCAAGCTTTAATTTTAGCACAAGTTGTTAGAATGTTGGGAAAGGTTATGGAGTTTAGTTTGACGCCTACCAATTCCATTTGGTTAAAGGCTTTTTTTGACAAACCCATTGCAGTCCATGAGATAACATGTCTACTAGGGAACTTGCGAGTAAAAAATTATGGAGGAGCTTAGGAAGATGTAAAACATCAAGTGTTGAAAGCATCACATATCATCTTTTCCATAAGATTAAGATAACCTACAGAAGAGGCCTTTAAAATAAACTAAATTGATGAGAGTCATATCTACTATATTTTTGATTGGCATTATTTCCTCTTAGAGGATTAATCTTCAAGATCTCCAAGTTATTTGGTGCATGCATGGGCATAGTTAAAAGTGATTACAGTTCCTACTATGCAGCTTAATCTAAACCCAAACCCAAATAAATAATGAAAACCCTCACTATACATAGGAAAAAAAATGCAAAGACTAACACATGCCAAATATGATGCATATCATCTCCAATAAACATTAATAATCTAATTTCAAATAAGGGACACGCCCATTTAGAAAATGTTTTATGGATACCCTAGAACCTTGGCATTACAAGAGATGACATATGGAATTTGTATAAATAAGCATTTTAGGGTGCACTACCTTACAAACTTGGCCTATTCTATAGTAATACCATCGAGTTTGCATTATTTTCAAGTAATTTTTATGCACAAGAAATTATGTGTCTTCTCACCCTTTTAAATTGCATTGATGGTAATGACTCAGTTGATATTTAAGCCACCTTATATAAAAAACCATAAAATTATAGCTAATAAATAGAGAGGGACACAAAAGTGATGCAGAGGGTACAAAGAATATCTTCAAGATATATTTACAACCAATACAGAATGATCTCAATACAATCAATTGATTCATTTTTATAGTAATGCCCAAATCCATTGTGCATGTGCCACATATGGCTTCTATTAGTCATTACAGCTTACAACAAAATATAATTAACAAACCACCTCGAGGAAACATAAATAATGCATTTTGAGTGGATTCACAATTGACGTGGGGCAATATTATGACACAAGTATCTTAAGTTTTAAATATTTATCTTATATTTTTTAATTTTAAATTAATAATAATTTCATAATTAAGAAAAAATGTGTAATTATTAATAATTTAAAATTAAAAGTAGTTTTGAAATTAAAAAATATACAATAAATACTTACAACTAAGTTATCCATAAAATAATTGTATTGTATATATTAAATGTATATAACTCTTAAAAATATATATATATGGACCAAAAAAATCAAGATTATAGATTACGATCATATTTTAATGTTATACATTGTATAGCGTAAAGGTCAAAATCGATCCTAGATTAGGTATTTTAATCACATGAACCCGCAAGTAATAGGTGTAAACTATACAAATGCATCCCTATATGGTGTGCCACTATACCTTATAAGCATCTCATGGCCCAATAAGGATTATCCACTTTTATTATGTGCTTAATAACATAAATAAACACCAAACTCAAACCCCTAGAAGAAAGAGCAAGGCAATAAAAAACATGCAAGTGGTGAAAAAAATCAATGTACATTAGGTGGTGATGGTGAGGGCCATTGACAATGTATTTTAAGGGTTTTCTCATTGTCTCCTACATAATATACCTAGTTATAGATAGAAACTAAACATGTTCCAATTACTACTACTCCAAACAAAACAAATAGAACTCAATAATGGGTTCCACGAACCAACACTCCTGCTACTACTAATTCATGAACATATACTCCTATGAGACATATATAAAGTATTGCTAACTCTCTAGATCCATATATGACACTTGTACATGCTCCTTGATAGTATAACCATATTCTAAGTATAGATCACCTTATGATCATCCTTTAGGTGGGATAACCAGCTAGTCGATGCTTTATAAAACTTAAATATTCAATAAAAATCACAAAAATCATATCAATCAAAAAATATAAAAACATTCAAAGAATCCAAAAATACAAAAAATATTCAACATTCCCATGTTTCTTACTCATTGGCACATGTGTTGTTTTCTTCATGTTAGTGGATAGCATATCATTTCATCTCTATACACATACATATTTCATGCATCTTTGAGTGTGATACAATCATACCATAAAGACATGATATATTCACATACAGATGTTGGATCTCTCATCTACCAATGTCATATAGTAAATTAGGGTTATCTACCTCATTTACCAAAATTGATACATGTTACATATACTTTATGATAATTTTTACGTTATCATGTTTAAGCTGATACACTAATGCTTACACATTTATATATTCATGCTCATATATTTCATAGTGTACTTGATATGCTATGTTACATGATATTTTTTGCTAATAAATATATATATATGGAATATTATGATATGTTTAAGTTGGTTTATTATACTTCATTTATTCACATTGATACTTACTTGAGTGTATTCCATTCTTTGATATTGTATTGCTTATGGAATATTTGAATATGTTTCCTTGCTTGTTAGTCCCCATGACATTTTATATTTAGTGGACATTTAAATATGTCATTTCCTTTTGATTGTGTAGCACTTGAACATTACCCTTATATGATTTCTCCTCGAACCATTGTTTTGTGTTACATTGAGTGCTCTTGTGTGTGTGCTTATTTTTTTATTGAACTTGTATTGTGACCTTTATAAATGTCACCATGATATTTATCATGCATATAATGAATTGATGTGATCACATATTGTGTGATTCATCATTACATATAATTAGACATATTAATCCTATATGCTAAATGATTAACACATATATTATATAGTTAGCTTATCCTTTTGAGGTAAGATACCTAATAGATTCTATTTCCATCACCTCAAAAGGGATCATATTAGTAGTTCCATGTCATAAAGGCAAGATCTCCACATTTACATAGATTCTAGATTTTAGTGGGGACATGTCATAAATACACAACCTCCATATTTACTCAGTTATTAGTATCTCTAGATTTCAATGGATCCATTTCACAAAAACATAACCTCCACACTTTCACAATCTCTAATATAGTTACATGATTCAGAGATAAACTTGGTCTAGAATCCTACACAACATAGTTTTTCAAAATTTTGATACATATACTTAGGTTTGAGACACATTAGAGGTGCATGACATGCTAGTGCACCAAAAATTACAAATTTGCCAATTATATCTCTAGATCACTATCACTGAGAAGCATCGATTACACCCAAAAGTATTGTTATAAAAATAATTGCTTGCACTAGTTGGTTCTCTTTATAGGTTGAATCAATTAAATAATTAAACCTTATAATATTTATAGGTTGGGTTGATTAAATCATCCAACCTCACCATATTTATAGGAGGAGTTGATTAAATCACCCACCCTCACTAGATTATATATATTCACACTTGAGTTGTGTGATTGAGAATTAGTGATCCCAATGGTCATATCACAACTCATCCTTAAAATAGATTGGGGGAATTATACCTTCTAATATCCCTCTTCAAAACTCCAAGGTTCAGGTCTGTACCTCTCATGGATCTAATGCTTCATAAAGAATCATCTTTACCAAGTAAAATACAAAGGGGTAACATGGTTCTTTCCTTGCTCTCTTTTTTTTCAATCATTTTAATTATTTTAGATTTAATATTATATGCATTAATTTATACTATTACATGATCTTAGTTACATTTCATACACTAGTAAAAACTCAATGTGGGCTCAACCGAAATCAAGGTGTGTTGTACACACCCATATTCAATTTTTTTTTTTTTTTTAAATTAATAATTTCATCATTATGCAATACTAGATTAATAGGAGTGGGGGGAAGGAAAGAGGGAATCTAGATACTAAAACTAAATATTTATAACATCTCAATCTTATACATTTAACAAATACCAATCAAGGCTATAATCTTTAATTTTAGACCTTTCCATTGTTGAAAGGCTTGCATTCGCCATCTCATTATGCCTAAATTATTATTTTATATTATGACCCTATGTTGACCCAAACTACCTATACACTACAAAAATATTAAAACTTTATATATATATATATATATATATATATATATATATATATATATATATATATATATATATATATATATATATATATATCCTTCACTATAAGTTATAGATTCATGGTCTACTATCTAACCTTCTAGGCACTACTGGCCACAAAGGGACACTAACATCAATGCTAATGTTGAGATTATTATCTAGTGTTTATTAATTAAAAGTCATCCAAATTAAAAATTATTTGAACCCCATGGGTCAACCTATTTGTCTTATTGAGCCTTACTGTGAGATATTTTAAAAAGGTTTGATATAAATACATGTATAAGCCTTCTCATTGATCATCTATAAAATACCAAGCAAATTGTTAACAAGGATCATTCAATCAATCACAAAACTAATTTACTCTTCCTTATTCATCTCTATTTATTTAATAATCATGGGCGCAGTCATAAAAACGGTCTGAAGCATCCCAAAAGAAACCCACAAGTGGAATTTTTCAATTTACAATATAGATCATTGAAGGCATCCACATATAGCATACTAAAACATTGTTCACACACATAATCCCACACATAGGGGAGAACTACATAATTATGAGGCCTTCCTTGGAGTATTGGATATGTAGGAAACACTTATTGATAAAGGGGTCTTTGAGGTCAGCTCGACACCATGATCCCACTAACCCATTTTTGTCAAATTCATTCCAAGGGTGAAGGAGTTTGAAGAGCTAGGATTTGATCCATAAATAAAAATTAGATATTGTGTTCCAGATCTAAATATATTAGTATAAAGTTGACATAGAACCCAAAAAAACAAATTTGGTTGCATTTCAATCTAGCACATATTTCATACTAGACATTAGTGTCACATGATAGATAGTAACATCAATGGTAATGTCACAATGTTGATGGTAGTGTACACATCTCCAAAAAATTACCATTTACAAAGTATGATGATTGTCTTAGATGCCTGATCCTGCATAATTCTAATTATGTCCAACCCAGATTTACTTGCGCATAGTAATCCAAACTAAGTATAATTTCTCTTTGGTATTACAATCAATTGAACATTGATAAAATTTGATACTTTTTATATTTATCATATCCCAATTTTATAATTCATTTATTTGAGTTTGAAATTAATTGGCTTGCTATAGAATAGTTTTATTCATCCTTGTGTCTAGGTTATTCTTTATTTTAAAATTATCCCCACACTTCTAAATTTAGGGTTAAACGCTTCTTAAGGCATTTCTTTAAATTTTTATAAAGTCTAAATTTATTAATTAAAAAACATTTTAAATATAATATCACTTTTAAATTTATAAGAATTTGAAAGGCTTAAGGTAAAACATTATAAATTTTCATAGCCAATAACAAAACACATATGCATAAAAACTTTTTAGGTATAAATGATGCTCCTAAGGTAGCATGTTGTCTCTATATGATTGGGTGCTCCTTCTCCCAGACTGCGTTTATCTCATTTCAATGCCTTGACCAAATCTATATTAAACTACACTTGATGGTGTGGCATGATAATGAATTATGTCTTTATGTTGAATGCCTATTCAATAAGTGGTTGTCCTTTGTGTATAAATAACACTTTTATGGGATTCCAACTCTCTTTCTTCTAGATTCCTCCTATTGTTTGCTTCCTCAATTCATCATACAAAATTCAACACCATGTTCATTGAGTTGGTTTGGCTAGTTGCTTTTGAAAATATTTATCATAATGCTTCCACCTCAATAAAAATCTTCTAAGTATGGGGCTTCCACTCATGAGATCATGTTACATCTCTCACAAAGAAGCATAAATATTTAAAATTGTAATGCTTGAAGGTTGGATGCAAGATAGAGAAAATTAAATTTTCTTCGAGAGTGTTTTGAAACTCCTCCCATTTCTTTCTCTCCTCTCAATTTCCATAACAACTTGGTCAAAGCTTTGAGTGTGATACAAATCGCCTCTCAAACACTCTCGATGATCTTCTCAAGAAAAGCTGCTCTAATATTAAATTTCAACAATATTATAATTGTGAAGAATTATTTTAATAAAAACATAGAACAATTTATACATAGAGATAATCTAACACTAACTCATATATTTTAGGTAATCTAAACTATCCCAGTCTCTATATGATTGGGTGTTCCTTTCCCCAAACTCTATTTATCTCATTTCAATGCCTTGTACATAAAATCTTTACATGAAGAAATGGTGATCCTAAGGTAGTAAGGTGTCTATGTGATGATTGGGTTCTCCTTACCCTAGACTATGTTTATCTCATTTCAATGCCTTAATCAAATCTATACAAAACTACACTTTATGGTGTGGCATGATAATGAATGTTTCCTTTATGTTGAATGCCTCTTCAATGAGTGGTTGTGTTTTGGGTATAAATGGAAATTTTATGGGCTTCCAACTCTCTTTCTTCTAGACTCTGCCTATTGTTTGCTTCCTCGCTCCATCATGAAAAATTTAATGCCATGTTCTGTGAGCTGCTTTGGCTAGTTTCTTTTGAAAATATTTATCATAATGCTTCTACCTCACTAAAACTTCTTCAAGAGTGGGGCTTCCACTCATGAGCGCATGCTACATCTCTCACAAGGAAGTAGAAATATTTTAAAGTGTGATGCTTGAAGCTTACACACAAGATAGAGAAAATCAAATTTTCTTCGAGAGTGATTTGAAACTCTTCCCTTTTCTTTCTCTCTTTTCAATCTCCCTAACATCCTGGGCTATGCTTTGAGAGTGATATGGATTGCCTCTCAAACATTCTCGATGATCTTCTCACGAAAAAATGCTCTAATACTAAATTTCAGCAATATTGTAATTGCGAAGAATTATTGTAATAGAAACATAGAACAATTTATACACAAAGATAATCTAACACTAACTTATAGATTTTAGGTAATCTAAACTATCATAATGACTACAATTCTTTTACTCTATTCTACAGATACTAAGAATAGTATAGCATTCTAACTAATCTACGTGTGTGTTGTTAATAAATTCACAACATCACTTACAATAGTTTTATTTAAACTTAGAGGATGAATTAAATATTCTAACCATTTTTATTTTTATTCAAAAATCTTGAAATAAATAAATGTTGATGTTTTAGCTAAATGTACATTAATACATAACTCTCTACATATAACAGGGCTATGATGATTTAAGTCAAGGCATACAACATGGTGTTGGAGGTGGCCCATCTCCAGACCTTGCTAGATCATTGGGGCCATGTACCTTGCATTGTTGCTAAACTATCTCCCTCTTTGCCAGTAAGGGAAAGAACTCTTCAAGGTGGGAAAGGCACCGTAGAAGTTGCTTTCACCGCCACACTTACAACTAGTTTGGTTGGTCTTGCCTTGAAAGCACTCGCCTTCTTAGTGTAATGTTCCAATTGGGCTCCTCCTCGTCACATCGACAAGTTCTTGCGGTTGGCTTTGACCATTTTGTTTCCTAGAACCTCTCCAAATAGCACTCAAAGAGTTGAAGATAATACAAAGATAATGAAAAATATAAATATTAATTGAAATCCCTTACCTAAAGGTGAATGACTTATTTGATATTGATTGGAATAAATTAAATGACTAGAATAACAACCTTTTTACAATCGATACTTAAATTCTTGTTTTATAATAATATATTAAACTAACAATTGATCTTACAAATTACTTTTACTTAAATTTATTTCTATTTTTTATTTTTTATTTTAAACTTAATATATTAGACTGAATAATACAACTTAACAACTTGACGTACTTCCATACCACCCACTTTTATTAACCTACTTAAACATTTAATTAAATAAAAATTTCCTGGTATGAAATCCATACATGCGACAAAATAATATTTTGGACGCGTAGCGCTGCTCCCCTGACTGTTGACATGATTTAAATGCCGATTGTCGCTCTGGATATCCCTAGTACTGCCCAACATTTACTCTCTCTGATAGACAACTTTCAAAACCAATGTCAGCCTGTCAAACGAATGCCTGAACATCTTCTGGCCGTAGCTTTCTGGCCTTATTTGATAACAAGGTTAGTGAAAAACTTTCTAGCTTTTATCTTTTCAAAGCAAAGGTAAAGTCATTCTGGAATCCAAATTGGGTGAGTGTGAAGGGGATAATAAGCTCTATGGATAAGACTGTAGAAATGCAGAAGAGACTCTGGTTTTCTTTGAGTAAATTATCACTGAAGCGGTGCAGGTCACAGGATAAGGATGTCATTGAAAAGAAAACTGAACAAAATGTTCGCCACAAAACTACTATAGTACTTCTCAAACCACTTAATCATTCTGGTATGGTTTGTATTTTATCCTTCTATTCTTTACAAAAGTTTTTTTTTTTTCTTTTTTCTTTTAAATTGCTGTTTACTTTAAGGCATGTCTTTGCTACTATTCATTTTAATACAGCTCAATGAATTCTTAAATTGCAGTAACAGTAACAGACCTCCATGAAGGCAGTTCAACTCGCAAGATTGTAGAGGCGATCTTCGAGTCAAGCTGGCTCAAGCCTGAAATGAAGCATGTCAATGTGGAAAGAGTTTTAAAGATAAATCACAGGGAAGACATTCTGTCCAGATTTGAAGAATATCGAGAAATAGTGAAGAGAAATTCTGGTAAGAAATGCAGTCGTTGTACGGCTGATGGAAATGAAATGCTAAGATTCCATGGCACCACCATCATGTGTTCTCTCAATGTTACCGATGGAGTGGTGAAGCTATGTTCATTAGAGGATTGCAATGTCTGCAAAATTCTTAGGACTGTGTTTTCCTACAAATATAACGATAGTTCAAGTGAAATATACACCACAGCTAGCAGTGGTGTGGCTCATGATTCCATCAATATCCATAGTCAAAGTGATGCAAGTTCCACTATTGCTGTAAAAACGGGTATGTTGGTTTGTAGGGTAATAGCAGGGCATGTTCACAAGCCTTTAAATAGTCATGATCAATCATGTTGGAAACAAGTGGGGATTGATTCGGTCTCAGCTAAGGGTGGCAACAATTGTGAACCAGAAGAAGAATTTCAGTCAGATGCTAGATCTCTTCTACCCTGCTTTCTCATTGTGTATTCTCTAACAAAGTGATATCAGACAGGAAGATTCTTTGTCCAACCATCTCAGAAACTCTCAAGAAAAAGAGCCTTTGACTGGTTTAATAAAAATCTTGGAATGTAATATACCTAAAAAAATTCACACTAATTTGATCGTAAAGGAAAGAAATGTTGTTTTTGTTAACTTTGTGGTTGGTACTTAATTCTTTATATATAATAAGGTTATGGTGGTTTAAAATATGTTTATGCATATTCAAGAGAAGTGGTTTAAAATGTGTTTATGTATATTTAAGAGAAGGTTAATAGAGTGGTGTTTAAATTGGTTCATTTCTATATTTTGTTAGGTTATTGGAGTAATGTATTTTTTATTGTTATTCAAGTGTCCTTTTAGTCATCATTAGATATAATTTTACGAGAAATATAGGGAAAGGAAAGGAGTGATGGGGAGAAGTATTGAAGAAGTTTCTCTCACAAGTATTTTGGATGGTTTTTACCTCAAACACACTTGTCTCCATCAATGGAATGTTGTGAATGGGCCCTTCCTCTTCACCTCAAAAATTTCCTGCACTTGGCTCTAAGCATTTCGTCTCCTATAACCACTCTAGATGACACTCAAACAATTGGTAAAGATAACATGAAGGTAGTAAACAATACAAATATCAATTAGTATTCTTTATTTAAAAGTTATGACCTATAAAACATTGATTGGGATAAATTAGATGATTAAAATCATTCTCTTTAAACTTATTTCTCTACAATTATTGATTAGTTTTTTATTTTATAATAATATATTAAACTAGTAATCGATCATATATAATACCATTATTTAAATTTATTTATATTTTTTTAAGCCTTTCATTTATACTTAAATTTGTCTATACTTTTTAAACTTTTCAATTTTTAAACTTAGTGATATCCTTTCACTTCGTTTGAATAATTTGCAACATTTTTTATAAAATAATATAGATTTATTTTTTTTATTAAAAAAACTTTCCATCCCCCCTTGTTTTTAAAAAAAAAAGAGCGAGCATTGAATTCTACAAGGCAAGGATCTACGTGTGTTAACATATTTAAACATCTAATTAAACATAAAAACTCTTGGCAGCACAAAATAAGGGTGTAATGGTAAGAACCCTTTCTCTCCTTGTATTTTATAAAATACAAACAAAGACACATGGGACAAATGAATTTACGGATTTGATGAGAAAGGTTTGTTCGATTTTTTAACACCTAGCACTGTTTCTATGAATAATGACATCATTTAAATGCCAATTGTCGCTTGCTCTATACTCATGCGCATTTCTAATACACCAGCATTTAATCTCTCTGAAACAGGACCTTTCAAACGGAGCTTTTTGGCCATATTTGATAATGGGCTCGGATACAAAATTAACATTGTAATAGGAGTTTATGATGCACATCTCGAAGCACTCAATTTGTTAAGTATAGGTTGTCTCTGTGACTGGTTTATGATTTTTCATAGGGTTTACGTTAAAAAATAGTTATAAGGTTAAAATATTATGTTATTTTTGATAATCTAATATATAAATCAGAGATTAGGCATACAATTATTGTCAGGTAAGTTAAGTTTGAATCTATGTTTTATGTAAATAAGATAATAATATTTTATTTGTTTCAATTTGATTATTAATATTAATATCATTTTTTTCTAAATTAATATATTTTTTTCCTTTATAAAATTTTGTACAAATTTATAGGATCGTATTAATAAATTAGAGATTGGGTATATAAATATTATCAAAAGAATTAAGTTCGAATTACTATTTTTATATAAATGTAACAAGTGTAGAAAATGAAATTTATTCTCAAATAATACAAAAAATTGATTATAGCTTTTTTTTTAATATTATAATATTTAACCGTATGGAATCATTTTATTATAAATAAAAAACTTTAAATATTTTATAACATTCTTTTTTTTAAATGTATCTATATTAATATAAACAAATATAAAGTACATATGCATGAAAAGTGAAAAGATGAATTATTCATTAATATACAAATTTAATTTATTTTCTTACTTAATAAGTTTACATATGTAAATGGTAGACAATGGAATTACTTACATACATATCACTAATAATATATTGAAAAATATATATAAATTAAAGGAAACGAAAGAGAACATGTATATATAAAATAAATTAATGGTGGCATTAATAACATATTGAAATATATATATTGTATATATGAACTTGTTAGCAATAAGATCTCTAACTTTTGTTTCATTTAAAATATTTTATTATTTGATGACATGGAATTATTAACTTTTTGTAAATACAAATTTGTTAATAGAATTTTGATATTTTATAACAAAAAGTCCCTTGATTAAATCATAATATCCTATGCTTATAAACAATTAAAAAAATTCTTAATTTACCTAAGTCAGGCTTGTACTTATTAATTATGTTAATCTCCCTCCAGAGAAAATCTAATGTGATACTTTGTATTCTTCTGGAATATAATTATATAACTTATAGGAACATGGAATAACTTACTTTTATTTATAGTAATCTTGCTTCTATTTTGTGGGTTATCGATATATTTAAAATTGTTGTAGATATGTGTTATATTTCTCTTTTCATATTTATAGATGTTGTAAATGTCGTAACGATTTATGAGGGCGTGTTGGTTTTAGTACATTGTTTTCTCCATTTGAGTGTCTCTCTCTATTTCCCAAAGAACCCAAAAAGCCTTTAGACCCTGACTGTATGTGTCACCATAGAATGGTTAAAGATCTTTTTTTTCATTCATCAATTTGCGCTCGCTTGTTTGCTTCCTCTTATATTGCCTTAAAAAAAATAAGAACTCTATCATTCCCTACTTAAGTTGTGTAGAGTGCCTCTTTGAACAAAGAATAGATATTAGGGTGTGGTTTGTTTGTATATTTTAATCCTAGCCAATATATTGTATTATAACCCTGCTCTAAGATTAGTTTAAGGTGGAGTAGAACTCGGGGAGTGAATCAAGCTTGTTAGTTTTCTTAAATGTTGACCTTAAGATAATTTATAGGTGATATTAAAAAATTTATATAGTTTGAAATACAATTTTTCAAAATGAAATTTATTGATAGTAGGCTAGTGAAAAAGTTGCTAGCTATTATCTTTTCATAGCAAAGGAAAAGTCATTCTGGAATCTGAATTGGGTGAGTGTGAAGATGATAATAAGCTCTATGGATAAAACTCTAGAAATGCAGAAGACGCTCTGATTTTCTTTGAGTAAATTATCATTGAAGCGGTCAGGGCACATGATAAGGATTTTATTGAAGGGAAAACTAAACAAAATGTTCACCACAAAACTAGCATGGTAGTTCTCAAACCTCTTAATCATCTGGTATGATTTGTATTTTATACCTTTAACCCAAACCCACACCCATCTAATATATATAGGAGGGCTTCAATCCCAAACCTTCACTTTATCAATCTGCCAATTCTATCTTTATTACTATACATTTTAATTCAACTCAATAAATTCATAAATTCTTAACTTGCAGAAATAGTAACAGACCTCCGTGAAGAAGGTTCAACTCGCAAAACTCGCAATCTTGATCGTAGGGATGATCTTCTACGATCAAGCTGGCTCAAGCCTGAAATGAAGCATGTCAATGTGGAAAGATTTTTAACCATAAATCACAGGGAAGACATTCTGTCCAGATTTGAAGAACATCGAGAAATAGTGAAGATAAAATCTGGTAAGAAATGCAGTCGTTGTATGGCTAATGGAAATGAAATGCTGAGATTCTATGGTACCACTATCATGTGTTCTCTTAATGTTATCGATGGAGTGGTCAAGCTATGTTCATTACAGGTTTGCAATGTCTGAAAAATTCTTAGAACAGTGTTTTGCTACAAATATAGGGGTAGTTCAAAGTGGAATCTACACTACAGCTAGCAATGGAGTGGCTCATGATTCCATCAATATCCATGGTCAAAGTGATGCAAGTTCCACTACTGCTGTAAAAAGGGGTATGTTGGTTCACAAGCCTTTCAATATTCATGATCAATCATGATTGAAACAAGGGGGGATTGATTCAGTCTCAGCTGAGGGTGGCAACCATTGTAATCCAGAAGAATAGTTTCAGTCAAGTGCTAGATCTTTTCCACCCTGCTTTCTCATTGTGCATTCGCTGATAAAGTTATATCAGATAGGAAGATTCTTAGTCAAACTCTCTCAGAAACTCTCAGAAAAAGAGCCTCGGATTGCTTTAAGAAAAATGTTCGGATGTAATATAATATAAGATTAAACTCTGTGTGCGCAAGGGAAACATTGGATTTTAAGCGAAGAATGGAAAAATGTACAACCGATAATTCATATTACTAGAAGGTCAAAAGGATGGTTTTAAGGGTTTTAGATAAGTCTGTCATGATCAACCTAGTGATCTTGTCGATCTTGGCTAATGTCAAAATCGAACCATATGATCTTAGTCATGACCTAATCACGCCTTTCGATCCTGGCTATTACCAAAATTAAATTATATGATTTCCATAATGACCTAAATCAAGGCATTTAATTTTAATTAATTTTATCTTTCAGGTACATGACCTTTATCTTAAGTTTTTTTTTTGTTTTTTTTTCTTTTGTACTTTTTTCTAATCATTTTTCTTACTCTTTTAATTATTGGTTTACATGCTATTAAGAAAAATATCAATTTAATTATTGGTTTACATGTCATTAGATTTTAATTGGAATTGAAAGAGTTTGTTACATCATATTTTTATTCTTATTTTTATTTATTGAAATATATGTATTATTTATAACAAAAAATGATGAATTGGTGAAAGAAAATATAGAATTTACAAGTTTTTTGGTATGTTATACATATAAATTATAGTTACAATCTTTACATGACAATGGATTACTTAATGGGCTGCACAATTGTTGATTTCTAAACTATTGAAATATAGATTTAATTAAATCAATTCCCTCATAACTATACCTATTTTTATATTCTTAAGGACTATCGAAATGCATTAGAGTTTGGAGAAAGTAGAATGAATTTTGGAAGATTTATAACTCAATTAAAAAATATGCGAGATGTTTTTTATCAACAAAGATAGAATATTTTTTAATAAAATTTTAGAAGGATGTAACACCATCCAACAAAGATCAAACTATGATACTAAAATCAAACCGTGCCTACTTAAATCAAACCATATGATTTTGGTCATTCTTAAAATTAAGCAATTATGTTATTTTATTTTATTTTTTATTGTTTTAAACTACATCAAATTTATAAGTTTTCTCTAGAATTACTTTTAATCGATACTTTTGCTTAATTTAAGCCTCTGACAATGCACAAATATGTTAGAATTCAAAGATTTCTATACACACTTTACTTATCAAGCTTCAAACATATTAATTTCTATTTTTACATATTTAATATCTCTCTTCTTTTATTTATGGTGTTGTATTACTATATTTATTTCAGATTTAAGTGCACCCTTCTATTTTTTTTTATGAGAGTAGTGTTTCTTGACCTTTACACATTTTTTATCAAAATATTTTGGTGAGCTTGACTCCCTTAAGGTTTCATCATATTAGTGAACTCATATTATTTTAATCCAAACCTTAAATTTTCATTATTTTTTGAACATAAATTTCTTTGCATGCTCATTTTTATTTTTAAGTTTAAATGGTTTTTTTTAATTTAATTTAGCTAGGGTATCTATCAAACCACTTTATTTTACATGCTTCTTTCCATTTTAATGTTATCCCTTATAAGTGTACATTTGATTTATCTATGGTTTTGATTACTTGATTTTATATTATATTTATCATCTTGTGTATTTTTTCATATCTTTTGTTTCATGTTATATAATTTTACATATTATGTCACTTAAGGAGAATACATCTAAATCCTTTACTAAGAAAAATAATAGATTTTGTTGATCATATTCTAAATAATACTCATGTAAATTTAAAAAATAAAATACTAATTGTTAATAATGTTAATGCTCCTTTTGTTAATACACATCTATGAAAATATAAATATTATTAATAATGAAAATACAATTAAAATGAATAATAATGCTATGAATTATTATGGTTCTAATGGATTTTAGAATATTGAAAAAAAATATATAAATAATAATAGGTAATATAACTTTCTATATTTTAAAAACATAATAAAAAATAAGCCTAAATAATGATCAAAATTCTATTAAATGTGTTAAAAGATGTGAAAAAAGAAAGTCTACTTAAGGAGACTTCACTCAATGAAATACTTTTTACAACTAATAATGAATATTTTGAATGCTCTTAATATTCCACCCTCTAGATGTTTTACTCCCATGCTAACTAATGTGCATGTGTTTCACATTACTTTTACTTATGCTCCTCCTTTTATATCTTTTGATTTATTTTTATGCATTTACCTTCTTAGATGATCTCAATTCTTCTTTTATTGTCAATTATTGTACATTTATCTCACATTATTTCTGCTTAATATTGTTCCCCCTCTTATTTATTCTACTCATATTGTTATGTCTTCACCTTCTCATATTGATCTTAATAATTCTTTTATTATTTGTCAAGTTACTTAGCCATTTTAATATATTTTAAAATCTTCCTTTATTTATCAATAGTGTTTATCAAGTACCCTATGTTTATATTCTTACTTATATGCTCCTAGTCCTTCTATTCAATCTCTTTAAGCCATATTATTCTGAAAATATGTGTTAATTATAGGTAATAGGGTTTTACTCTACTATTGATCCACATTGTTCTAAAAATATGTGCAAACTATAAGTAATAGGTTTTTACTCTTCTATTGATTTGCTACTAGGCATTTTATGAGATTAATGTTTCATAATATTTTGATCTTTATGGCTTTTATTATTACTATGTTTTTGTAGAATGTTGTTTGGTGACCAACTTGGATTTTTCTTCATATTCTATTTCTAAAAGGAATATTTAGTTTAGTACTTCATAGTTCTATATTAGATTATTATAATATTATTAATGTATGAGTTGTAAATAATAAAACAAATCATTATAGCTAAGTTTAATAAGATAAAATATAAGATTGTGTGATAAGGATTGATGGCGCACTTTAACTAGCTAATATGTTTGTGTTTATGGTTGAAGTTTCTATAGTTATCATGAAAGTGTTCAAATTTACTCACTCATATTTTTATTAACATATATTAAGATGGTGTTAAATGAAATTACAATGGTTAAGGAAAATGATAGTGACTAAACTAATGTCTACGGTTAAGAAAAATTAATTGTTAATCTTGGTTGAATGCAAGCTGTGTATTGACTGGACAAATTAAAAGTTATACCTTTTACTTGTGTGCCTTTCCCCTATTCCATTTATCCTTTTCAATTAACCTCTTCCTTTTAGACCTTTACAAGAACTCATGCACTATTACTTGATTCCATAAGCACGTACCATATTTACATGCACATCTCAAAGGAGGCATTTATTATAAAAGTTGGTTACCTACAACATATTGCATTTTTAAATCGCAAACTCTATTTAGCATAATATCAGTTAACATGTCAAAAGGGCACAAAATTTACATTTTTGCATGTGCAACCAATGAAATACAAAACATATTTTTTAAAGTAATACAATTTAACAAATTTAAGACATAGTTTTAGTTTGTAAAACTGTAAGGCACATTAGTAACTGCAAAAATTAATTAAGTTATTCTAAGTATACTTACAAAAATGCTTATACATATTTAGTTAGAATATATAACTTTGATATATTTCTCCCAAGAAAGCTAATTGCATATCTATGGTAATTATAGTGCCATGTACTTCAAACAATTTTAGTCTAAATGACATTCTAACTATATTTTTTAATATGAGAATGGTGAATAATTTTTATTAAATATATTTAAAGAGTTGGTTTAACTATAATATGGGGCACTTATCATAGCAATGTCTTAATGTAAAATATTGGTTGTAAACCCTATGTTAATATATCTTTGTGATCAAAATAGTAACCCAAATTGTTAGTTGGAACATGGGTCATTAATAAATGTTCTCAGTTGTGATATATTCCACCAAGATTCTCTTTTTTACTGATTGCATAAGCATTGCACATAAAAGTAATGTTAGTTTAAGAATATGTTTAAAACACAAGTAAAGCTTTACAACACCTTAACACATAATTAATTAAATAAGAATAGACTATAATGAAACAATAAATAAAATAACATGTTGGTATGGTAAAGAGGAATAATTTATTTTACTTAGAATGTCTACATAATGCTTTATATTTTTAACTTGTCCCATCCTCTCAACCATATACTTAAAGGAAACTCAAAATTAATTTATTAACCTTGAAAAATATCAAAAAAATGAGTATTGTGTTGTTGAATATTTACACAAGACAATACTACCCACTACACTTCTGATTGCCCTTCTCAATTGCATTTAAAAAATACCCACCTAATCAGTTATGTAATTACATTTATAAATCATAACAAAAATATCCACAATTTAAAACAAATTGACCAAGAAGAAAATGATTTATCAAAACACCATTCTAAATTGCATGGAAGTGAAACTTAAGAATAAAACTAAGAGCAACATGAAAAAAATTGATATTATAAAAAAAGGAAATGTTAATAACATTAGGATTGATATTATTGAGGATGTGTGATAAGATTATTTAGAGAATTTTTTTACTGTTCTTAATGTATGAAAAAATCATCACATCTATATTTTCCTTTTCCTTTGAGTTGAAGATACATCTTGCAATTTTGAAATTGCATTATTCTTTTATAGATACACAGAAGAAAATTTTACTATCCTTAACATGTGAAAAAATCCTCACATCCATATTTTAATTTTCCTTTGAGCTAAAGATACATCATGCAATTCTGAAATTTTATCATTCTTACATTGATACGTGGAACAAAAACTTGTTATCCTAAACATGTGACAAAATCATCACATCCATATTTTAATGTTCCTTTAAGCTGAATATACATCACACAATTATGAAATATCATCATTCCTACAAATATATGCAAGACCACAATTAATGATTCATAAGTGTAGACCTTAGAGAGGTAAGGAACATAACATTCACCTATGAAATGTTCTTGTTTTTTATTTTTTTGTATCACATAAGAGAACATGTCGAACATAAATAATACATCAAAACATGCATAAAATAAATTGAGAAGACAAAGTACCCAAAAACACTCCAAATATGGTTATAACATTTTTTATATTGCTATATGGTTAGGACAAACTTGATTTATGGGACAAACTTAAATTTATATGACAAACTTTGTTCGAAGCATGCATAGGATTATGGATAATATAACAATGCATATGTTTGCTAATTATTTTCTATTTTTTAATACATGTTTGCATATGTTTATCATTTCCCCTTATTAATCAATCTTAATTATTTATCAATGTTTCTTGTTTATCAATGTTAATTATTTATCAATGCCCCTTATTTATGCATGCTTATGTTTGCTAATTATTTTATATTTTTTACATAGGATTATGGATGACATATATGTCTTGCATATCATTAGTTTTTATAATACAATCAATGCATGTTTCAAATATGTATATATTGTTTATGGTCTTATGAAAGTAGTGATAACCTTTAATTTTGATCTAATTAGTGATGGTATCAAATTGAATGGTTCATATTATGTATCTCTTCTTGATGGTCTTATGACCCTTTTTTATCAGAATATAGAGAATGTAGTTGTTGAAATAAATTCTAAAATAATGTGTGACTAAATGTTTGGTGAGATTTGTGTAAGAGATGAGAATATCATCACACCTCATAAACATGTAGTATCACTTGTGTGGGTAGCTTTTTGATGTGAAGATCAAATATGTACAAGATGTGAAAGAAATGGTGAGGTTGGGTAAACCAAGTAGTAGTGGTGCTTCATCCAGTGTTACTAGTATGGTTTTCCCAATTCTACAACTACAATACATTGTTAGTGAGCCTATTTTTCCACTTGTTGAGTTAGAGTTGACCACCATCATTGGTACTAGGACCATAGCATGTTTTCAATGACGCCAGATTAGATATTATGTAATGCCTAGCATGCAACTCTATTGTAGAGTTTAGGGGGAATCGAGAGGGCATACATGTTAGTTTATGGTAACTATTTTTCTTTATTTCAGGAATTTATATTATGTGTTATGTGTATAATTGATTTAACTAATTTTGGATTTAATATAAATCCTTAAGTAGAGAAAAGACTTTAGTAATAAATCAAGGAATAAAATACTATAGTATCAACAACCACTAGTTTTTATAATAATTGACTTATTTGCTTAGCTTATAAATAATAATGAATTGAAAAGGGTGTACTTAGATATAAAATATGATTGAAACAAATAAATGGTAGGATATAAAGTGATGTAAAATTAGGGTAGAATGTCATTGATAGAGAACAAGTGTCATATCCTTCTTTGGAAAGTAGGGCATCCCTCTTAGCCAAAAGTGCACTACACTATTGACCTTATGTGCAATGTTATTTACCCTATGCAGATGAAGTGATGAAATTTGAGGCATTCCTTCACTGTATTATAGGAAACCTATACCTTCTTGATTGAGAGCTTGATCTTCATCTATGATTCATTTTGATTGATTTCACTATGGAACCCTGAGCCCCCATGCTTGTTAGGGTCTCGACAAACACAAGTGTATGAAGAGTGACATTAGTAGGGTAGGTTGGGCATGATCTCAACACCCCATATGTTGAACATTTCCTACATACCAATACCTCTAAAGTGGATCAAGCTCAATTTAGTTCTTGTAATTTAAGTGTTGGTACAAGTGAGAGTGGTTCCAGTATGCTTGATTATGAATGTCAACTTTGAGTGCGGCATGAAACTAGAAATATGTGTAAAATTGAACTTTGGGTTACTATAGATGGATGTATGCATAAATAGGGGTAAATAAGGCTTAATAACCCTAATTTTCATAACTATTTCTAAGCTTGTTCATGAGAATTTCTATCTAAGGGATAAATGAATGTTGAGTTTTCTTATATAGTGTTTTGATGCTAGTTGACACATGAAATGAGTCTAGTCTGACCCTAAGATGCTTCTATGAGTGTAAATATATCCATTAGGGGTGAAAGAAGCTAAGTGTCAATAACACTACCTCTTTTTCCAATAACACACTATGTTATAGACCAAAGGGGCTACACTATTATCCACATGGTTGGCATGTGTGAAAAATGATTGAGGATGCCTAAGTGATGGCTCAATATAAATTTTGGTATATTTAGGCATGGGTTAGATCCACATAAAATATGAAAAAGGACCAAAACTGGCCCTAAGTTAGGTTTAGGGCTAAGCTAAGTATATGGTGGTCTCAAGTGAAACTCATTACATTAAATGACATTTTATGTGACTACATTCCCCCCCCCACAACCTTATCCTAAAAATGCAACAAAATGAAATGACAAAGATAAAGGAAAGATGAACATACCTAGACATACTTATGAGGCAAAGTCTATGAATATGGGTCAGAGTCTACAAATTGTGTTCCATTATGTGTCCTATAAATGAAACATATGTGAATCATCCCTTAATTAATAAATATAAAAAGCAAAGACAAAACTAAGTAAAGAGATGTGAAAGAGATAAAAATAATGAATACACCTCACTGGGTATACGAACCAATGCAAAAACCTGGTGACATCCTATGTTTACATGCAAATGGTGATCAAAAAATAAATAACTTAGACTTGGATGATGGATTTTCCAATCCCCATGTGTGTGTAGAGGTAGTTAAGGGATCAAATCAATAATGTTTTTTAGTGTACAGTATGCTAGAATTTATTTAGGTGACTAAAAGATATCCTTGTATTCATCTAGTTTATGGTTCAATTATTTTGTCTTTATTATCGTTGGAACAACCACACTAGGACATGGTGACACAAAGATGTTGTTAACTTTACTTCTTACCATCAAGACTATACTTCTTATTATAACTGACAAGATTCTTTCACTTCTTGACTTTAATGACTGAAAACTTATGAACTATAACATATGGTATTTCAGATCATGACAATCTATCACAACATTTCAAGGATATAATTCATAGGCTACATGTCAAATTATAAATATATGGTTGAACAAATGTAAAACATCACATACCTATAATGGTAAAATGTCATAAAGGATTGCATCTTTAAAGAGTTTGATTTTTTACACCAAGTGAAACTAGTAGGTGATTCATTTCTCAAGGCCTACACTAGACCATACACTAACGTATGGTCATGGATGATGCATCAATTTCAAGTTCAATTTTTGGAAATATGATTTAGGTGAAGTGAAATTATTTTGGCTTCTATTGGAAATGATGAAGTGTATTAGATAACTATTGATCTAACTTTGTTAATGAAGCAATGTTTTTAATTCATATAATTTCATGTTGGGGCAAGTAGAGATATTTTTAATACTGACCATATCATTGGATTCATAATATATTATCTACTTCCTTTTTTATAGTGCTATATAACTTGTACCCACTTCCTCAAGCTGTGAAATTAGAGAGTTCATAGTGTAACACTCTTCATTGGATTGAATATTGAAGTTATGAATTAAGCACCACTTTCCAATCTTGGACTACTTATTCTAATTATTTGAAAATTATTTTACACTCTCTAGTATGATGAATCAATCAATAGACATATAAATATAATGCCTTCAATTTAATTATTTGGATCATAAAATGTCTTCATATGGAAAGCAATTGATTGGTTTTAGGAAATCACATAGCTTGGTGATCCTAATATTTACTACCCATTTTTGGTGTTATGGTGGTTTTACTTGCTTCTCATTTTTTAGAAGATCTTCAATTATGAATTACATCATTTCTAATATGCCATAATTTTTTCATAGGTGCTAAATATTTATGTTTCAAATATGCCTCCATGTCATTTTGATCACGATGTCTTATAATTTATGTTAGCACTCAAATCTTCACTTTTAGCTCCTAGTGTTGTTAAACCCAAACAAAATAACACAATTAAGGTATTGGATGGAGTAATTAAGGATGAAGAGGGACAAGGAGGGATTGAGTAGAGATGATGAGAGAGTCATTAGGGAAGGTGAGGGATGGTGAGGGTAAATGAGGAAGTAATTAGGGAGGACAAGGGAGTGATTATGGAAGGTGAGTGATGGTGAGGGTTAATGAGGGAGGAGTGATTAGAGATGATGAGGGATGGTGAGGGATGGTGAGGGTCAACAAGGGAGTGATTAGGGATGATGAGGGAGCAATTATAAATGATGAGGAATGGTGAAGGTCAATAAGGGAGTGATTAAGGATGATAATGGACAAGGAGGGTGATTAGGAATGATGATGGATAATGAAGCGATGATTAGGGATGATGAAGTGGTGATTAAAGATGATGAGAGATGGTGAGATCCAATGAGGGAGTGATTAGGGATGATGAAGGAGTGATTAAAGATGATGAGGGATGATGAGGGTCAATGAGGGATTGATTAGGGATGAGGAGGGACTGATTAGGGATGATGAGGGAGTGATTAAAGATGATGAGGGATAATGAGGGTCAATGAGGGAGTGATTATAGACAATGAGGAATGAGGAAAAAGTGATTAGGTGTGATGAGGAATGAGTAGGAAGTGGTTAGGGATGAGGGAGGGACAATGATTAAGGGAAATTAACACAAAGTAGTTTTTTGATGTGTGCAGGTCATCAATGTGACATATATTTCCCCCATCATACCACTTTAGAACAAGCTCAAAGTGAGTGGTTTGTAAACTTCAATATTGACAAACCTAAGACTCCTATAAATGCTAATGAGTAATCTGGAAGGCACAAAAACCTAAAAAATGACTATATGTTTACCAAAAATAGACATAAATTAAAAATTTATGCCCTAAAACCCCTAGGTTCAATACTAAGACCCTAAAAATGCCTAAGTAATGACTAAATTAGATTTTGAAAACTATTTTCCACTATGTAAGGTGTGTAGCTATGAGACCAACTCTATTAGATGCAAAGTGACCCTAATTTATTATATATACTAAAATAAATTTAAATTATAAGGAAGATAAATGTAATATTTATATTTATATTATTACATTTATATTCCTTATAATTAAAATTTGTAGTAGTAAATATTGGCATTGTGTGCATGTTCTAGTGTTTTTTTGTGCAAAACAATAGGAACATGTATGTGTTCCTCATAATGTGTAGTGTAAATCTTGATGCTTACACATTATTGGGAATGCATACACATTCCTAGGTTCCATGGTTTTGACCTTGAATTCAAATAATGGGTAAGTGTTATAGCCATAATTTGTATGTGTATTAATGGAAATGTCCACATAATTATCCCCCAACTTTATGCACATACTCGTATATGAATATAATCTGAGTAAACTACTTAGGGGATGGGGCATGATGTCCATCAAGATACCAAAGGAGGAAGGGGAGATGCATGAGGTCCCTCATGGAATCACAAACTATATGTGAAAGCAACAAGCAAGAGACAAGTGTCATGGCCATGACGTATACATGAAAGCATACATACCAACTTATAAGGCGCATGAAGTAGGGAAAGGGAACATAATACAAGGGACATGAGTACATGTCACTAAGTCTAAGAAATAAATATATACATGGGCATGTTCAAATGTCCACATATATAAATATCAAGAAAGGTTGGATTAAATGCACTTGGAATGACATGTTCAAATATCTACATACACAACCAAGAAGCACACACAATGACATGGGCATGTCCAAAGTATACACACAATGAAAGGAATTTTCTTATATCCATAGAATAATGGTATGTTAAAATGTCCTTGAGTAGATGTAGAAGTAAAGAGACACAATCAAGTATAGAATAGTAAATCTATAAATAAAAGTATGTGTACGCATGTGGTACAAAACTGTATAAGATAAAAGATGTATATAAGCTAATCCTAGAGTAGTAGTAGTCAACAAAAGATTAGTGTAGTATAGGATGATCAATATCAAGATATAATCAATGTTAAATATGTGTATATGGAGTATATAAATGTATAACCTAGTGAATCAGAAGATGTGTGTATGATGTCCTCAATGGGATAATATATCATTATTGAATCAGTGTATATGTGTATGTGCCCCTAATGGGCATTTAATAGCAAATTTATATCTAGGTGGAGGACCTGAGTCATTCAATAATATAAAAACACTCGAAGGGAACAAGTGAAGAATTTATATATGATAAAACTAACTACACTAACATAGATAACATATGTAGTACCTAAACAATATAAGGAATGTAAACATAGAAATGCATACAATCTAAAATTTATATTTTCTGAGAAAATATTTGAATGTTTTTGTATTTTTGAACATATTATATTTTTTTTTATGTTTTCTAAGCATAATCTATGTACAAGAAACATGAAAATGGAACTATGTACAAAGAACAAGATAAAGGAAACTATGTATAAATAAGAGAAGAACATACAAACTGATGAGTCTTGTAAGAGACTCACTATCAAGGTGACATTTAGCAAGTAAAGAAAGAGTGACCACACATGGTGTAAAAGGAAGTATCTGATATCTAGGAACTAGATGCATTAAATAATTTATAGGTAAAACTAATTATGAAGTATGGACATGAATTTGTGGAATTAACTAAACTAGTATGTGAATTGTAGGGATTTTGGGGATCCATTTGGTGGAACACATTGTAACTGGTGTGGATGTTCTATGTTGAACACTATTGGGACTCGATAACACCAATCTAGGTGGGGACGGGTTAGATAAAGGCTCTCTAGAATCCATAACATGTCTCTGATGCAATAGTCTCTCTAATAAAGGTCTCCATGGGAGAGTGTGTGTATGTGGTAATATTGTATAAATAGACCTCACTTATATTATGGCTCAATTGATATCTGAGGTGTGTTATTATATTATGTGTTTGTATTTGTTGATGGTGACTATTATGTAAATTAATATGAAGTCGGTAAAGGATACTAATATGGAAGGCCCTCAATTTTATCACCCTAATTATCTTGTATATACTTAAGACATCTATGTATGGTGGAGGGGATGAATCAAAGCTATTGTATCTAAGGCCTACCCAATAACATATCAAATTTTCCAACACTAGGTACAACTATGAATCTGGTGGCCAAATGTGTGGGACCAACATATAATAGAAGTATAATATCCCCAATATACCTCTAAACATGGCCACTAAATCCACAAATAATTATATCTTTCAGATAAATATTATGATCTAAATAACCCAAGTGATGTAGAAGTGTAATAGTACACATATTAATGCTTAACCCATTGTTAACCATGACACTCTAAATAGAATGATGATAAATGTAAAATCATACAAAGAGTGCATATAAACCTAAGTCATCATCAATGATCTCTTATTATGTTAAAGTGATAAAAGGCCTAACTGGTACTATAATATGATACACACCAATGATATTATGTACAAGGTGTGTGTCCATTTTATGAGTATGATATGATATTGGTGGTGGATGTGCCTAATAAGTATAATGAACACCTAAAGTGTTTGTTGTCTCATTAGCCACATGTTTTGGAAAGGGATCAAAAAATATTTTCATTACTTTCTCTTCAGTTGGTTGTGCTTTGGGTGTTTCTATAGGGGTGCTCACATCAATGATATTATCATCTATCAAAGATTGGATCTTATGTCATAAGCTAATGCATATATTTGTAGTATGACCAAGGGCCCTATGATAATCACAAAATGCATTGGAATCATAATTATTTTGAAGAGGCCTATTCATGTCAACCTTTTTGATGGGATGGAGAGATGTGACATTGCATTCCAAAATTTGCTAGAGAATGTGAGATAGCGGTTTAGGAATATTCATAAAATTTCTCCTTGGAGGAGCTAATAAAACCACATGAGAACCTGATTTAAGGCTATGTTGATTGTTATCTTTTTCTCATCTTGTTTTCATTGGGCCTCACCTTATATGGGTGATTTTTGAAATCTTATTGGTGGAATTCAATCTGGTTGTGTACTTTAACTTTCCCATCTAGATAAGTTTGACTTATCATTCCTTCACTATATGGCATAGATCTATAAATAATGGAAACCTTTTTGAAAATATAGATTCATGTAATGATGGTAATAAAATTTATTTGAATATATCCTAGAGTTCTTTATCTGCCATGGGGCTATTGATCTTTGCTAATATGGTTTTATATCGCAAGACATATGCAACTATTGGCTCATTAGATTTTTGTTTTAGTTGAACGAATTGAGCATATAAAACTTTATCACTGATGTTGATTGAAAAATGTGAAAAAAACATATCTATAAGTGGATTAAATGTTGTAATGGACTGAGTAGGGATATAATAGAACCATTATAATTCATAGTCCTTTAAACTATGATAGAATAACTTAGTCAGGAGCCAATCATTAGAAATTTAGTATAAACATGTTATGTTAAAAACATGTAGATGATGATATGGGTCACCCTTACTATCATACAAAGTAAACTTGGGTGCCAAAAATCTAGATGGCAAAAGAGTTACCATTATGTGTTGTGCCAATAGTGTATGTAGGAGAATATGAGAGTCCAAGGCGTGAGATGGTCTAGTGACACCCTACTCAAGATGTAACATCTAGGACTGTAGAGAATGGGCTTAAGGGATTATAAATTTGGAAAGGAGGGATGTGTATTATCCATAGGTGTTACCACTAGTGATATTTGGTTATTTATATTAGGTTGTTGTAGAATTTTAACTGCCCCAATAGTAGGTGTAACAATATTAGCATATGTGGGGTTAGATGATCAACCAAGTGATGTGTTATTTATTTCCAATATAGCTTGATAAATATATGCATGATCATGTGGATATTATCGAAATATATCTTTGAAAATTTGTAAGGTCTCTTCCTTATTAATCAAAATATTGTCATCATGGAGTGGGGGAAGTGTGTCCCGAGTCCCATATTGTGTATCATTAAGATCTTTATTGTATTGTTCATGTGCCAATGTATTATCATTAAATTCCACATAATCAAGTTGTGAAGGATGAATTAGGTGATTTGTAACTAGTTCTTTATCCATGGTATAAGTTTGAATGAAAGGAATTTGGGTATGCTCAATAGGATTACCACTAATCCTAACACTTCTTCTCAAAGGACGAGATATAACTTTTTGAGATGGAATATAGTAAACAAAATGAAAGAGTTCCTCTAAAGAAGAATATATAAAATCTAAAAAACTAACACAAAAAATGGAAAAAAGAAAAATAAGGATGCAAACCCTAAGATCATCTAGGGCTAGAGTTTTTATACTATTTGAAGTATGTCGAGTTCACCAAATGATTTAACTATTGTTGGAATTAATATAAAACACCTAGTAGTTAAAAGAGTCAAGTAATAAATCAAATAATAAATTACTATAGTATCAATAACCATTGATTTTTAAAATAATTGACTTGCTTGCTTGGCCTATAAATAACAATGAATTGAAAAGGGTGTACTTAGTTGGGAAATATGATTAAAATAGATAAGTGGTAGGATGGAAATTGATACAAAATCAATGCATAGTTTTGTTGGTAGAGAACAGGTGTCATAACCCTCTTTAGACAATATCATGACCCTCTTTTCTAATATCACACTACATTATTGACCTTCTATGCAATTTTATTGACCCTATATAGATGAAGTAGTGAAATTTTGGGCAAACCTTCACTCTATTTTTGGAAACCTATACCTATGTGATCAAGACCTAGATTGTTGTTTGTGCTTAAATTTGACAAATTTCATTATGAAACCCTAAGCCTCCATGCTTGTTAGGGTTTTGATGAACACAAGTGTAATAAGAGTGGCATTAGTGGGGTAGGCTAGATGTGATCTCAACACCCCATGTGTTGAGTGTTACCTACATATCAATACCTTGAAAGGGGATCAAGCCTGATGTAGTTCTCCCAATCTAAGTGCTAGTAAAAGTGAGAGTGGTGCTAGTATGCTTGAGTATGAATGTTAGCTTTAATTTTGAATTAAAACTAGAAATATAACTAAAATTGAGTTCTAGCCTATTGTATATAGATGTATGCAAAAATAGGGGTAAATACAGATTAATAAACATAATTTGAAAAACTATTTCTAAGCTTGTTCATGATAATTTCCATCTAAGGGATAAATTATTGAGATTTGTCTTTATATAGTGTTATGATACTAGTCGAGACATGAAATGAGTCTAGGTTGATGTTAAGATGCTTCAAGGAGTGGAAATATATATTTTACATGAGAAAGAAGCTAAGGGTTAATAACATTTACCCCTTTGCCAATAGTGTATTGTGCTATAAACCAACGTGGTTGTGCTATTATCTGAGAGGTTAACACGTGAAAAATGATCAGTGATGCCTAAGTGGTGGATCAATGCAGATTTTGGTATATATGGGCATGGCCTAGATGCACATAAAAGATGGAAAAGGATCAAAATAGGCTCTAAAATAGGTCTAGGGATAAGCTAAGGATAGGGTATCTCAATTGACACTCATTGCATTAAATGAAATCTTATGGGACTAGTATAATATTTAGGTATTTGATGGGGAGTAGGAAAGAGAATAATAATGTATGTAGAAACAATGAATTTAGGGCTCCCTCTTGGTAGATATTATTTACCATGTCAATTTATAGTCAGTATTGTAAATGATTTAAAGTTTCATTATAATCTTGAAAAAACTTTGAATGAAACTACTTGGCTTGCTTAATTTACATACATAAAAATGGATACTTAGAAAATTAGATAAATATGGCTAGCTATAAAATTAAGATGACTAAAAACTAAATAACAAACTATGGTGTATGTCACAAGCAAATAGCAAACCACTAATTCCAAAAACCAATTTAAATAAATCATTTTTCAACTTTGGTGGGTCCTACATTTGAATGGAAAGCTTCTCTTGAGAATCAAGAATACCCTACTTTTCAGTTTGAGTTGTGGTAGGGCCTCTAAAAATTTAGCTTTATTACTCCAAGGAGGCTATCCATTTTTTGGATTCTTTCCAATTAATCTCTATGTTTGACATTTCCCTAGGAGACTATGATTTTATTTTTTTTTAATTTTTTTTTCTCATGATATTTAAATTTTACATATGATATTAGTTTCTTTTTTTACATTTGGTTAAGATAATAATCGCTAAAAATATCAATTGATGATAATGATTGCATCATCACCAAGTGTTTCCATTGGTAATCGAATCCTTCATGTAAAGTAACTAAGAATGGGCCTTGTGTTGGACCCCATATTTTGATTAAGTATTTTGTATTTTAGCATAGAACCAGCTTGGCACGAGAGGAGAATGGTAAAGGAGAACCATGGCACATAACTAGCTTGGCACGAGAGGAACATGGCATAGGAATACCATGTCACATAAAAAATTTAGCACGGGAAGATAACGATATAGAATATCATGGTGTGAGAAGACCCAATCAAATAAGAAGCATAATAAAAGGAGGACCTAAGAGTAAAGGACTCAGTATATCAGTGAAAGACTTGGGAAGCGCAAGGGAAGTAGGAAATAGTTGAGGAGTGTTTCTTAAGGACAAAATAGACTTTAATCTTAAAATGAGTTTTGCACTAGCCCACACAAAGGAGGACATTTGATAACAAGGATCTAGCACCAAATGATAATATAAGAGCATGAAGTCCACGAGAAAACAAGTTAATGATTGCTACAACTTAGTCTATTGGATATCATTGGCTAGTCACCTAAGTGTCATAAATAATGTAACAACTTGGTTAGGGAAAATAAGTATAATTACCCCTATGTAGAGATGTGTAAGTCTAGTTGAACATTGGTATTATATAATGATTGATTGTGGTAATAGAGAAATCACACAAGTTACTATTATTTCTGATGTTATGTTATAGTTGTTAGTATAGTCATAACATTGAGTTATCAATATGTTTTTTTATGTAATATGTGGTTTGTATTTAGCTATAATGAATAGAATATGCATTATATGAACTTGTGTAATTAACACTTTTAATATCATGGTAGTTATCTTCGTATTAATATTTGTTTACATAGTTGAAACAAGGTTTAAATTCATGTATTTACTTCTCATGGTAGTTATCTTTGTATTAATATTTGTTTACATAGTTGAAACAAGGCTTAAATTCATGTATTTACTTTTTTGTGTAATTAATAATTAAGATATATGAGTGAACACCATTATATGACAAATGTGTCCCTATGCAACATAACCCATGGGAATTGGTTCCTTGATGCATGCTTCGAGTGAGCATGCAAGAGTTCAGTCTTGCACGAAATGCTAGTGTGTAAGCCTCTTAGGAACCAAACACTTTAACACCCTAAGGAAAAGTTGATATAAAATCCCAACATTTTTTTTCCCTTGCCAAGACCCGTAGCATTTTTTGTATAGTAATGGAAAATGCTCGAATGTTTATCCCTTGATAATATTGAACAATGGTATACCGAGGTCGAGGATATTTTTATAATTCTCTATCTTGAACTAGGAGTTTCTACACATGTATGGGTTGAACAACATATATATATATATATATATATATATATATACACATATAGATATACATATATACATATATATATACATATATACATATATATATACATATATACATATATATATACATATATACATATATATACATATATACATATATATATATATATACATACACACACACACACACACACACACACACACACACACACACATGTGTGTGTGTGTGTGTGTGTGTGTGTGTGTGTGTTATTCAACCCATACAGGTGTAGAAACTCCTATATAACTTTCTTGGTCAAAGTCCTTGTTCATTTACATGCTTGGCTCTCAAGCCTATGTTCAAGACCAGTCACAAAATTTTGGAAGGAGACAAGATTGGACAATAGAGCATCATAAGGATTTAGCACATTTGAGAGAACCATGGACATGAGTTGTTAATATCTGACGGAGAGGGGTGTTAAATAGCTACATCTTGGAATATGCTATAACCACTTCCTCTTATCCTAAAGAAGCCAAGTTCTAGTTTCTCTGAGAACCACATGGTCGGTATATAAGACATTTCTAGTCCACTAGAAGTAAAGAAATTATTTAATGATTCCATACTCAAAACTCCACCTTTGGAGGTCTAAACCCATCCTTGCATGAGCGACATAGTTGGGGGGATGCGAAGGTGTTGTTGAAGGATTGTTGGTTTGGAATGGTAGTGATTCAATGGGCATTGATAAAGCATAAATATGATGAATTTTGACAAAGTATTATAAGTGGAAGTGAAGTAAGAAGGGGATGGGAGGAATCAGGAAGTGTTGTTAGGATCCATAGAGAAGTAGAATGGTATAAGGATTCACCAACTTTTAGACTGTGACCAATGTCAACTTTATCATATGTGGGAAAAACTAGCTGGATAGTAGAGACTAAAGAACCACATTGAAACCAACTCAGTTCCCCAACCATAGTGCATGTTCATGATTTTGATCTAAATAATTTACTTATACATAATCAAGATACAGATAATGTAGATTCAAAGACTGATCCTATAAGAGAACCTATTGTTGAGCAAGTTTTAATTCATAATGAATTGACACTTTCTCTTTCTTTTCAAAGAAATTTAATGGCCCAACTTGGTATGCTTGGTGGACCCAACATTAGTAGTGGGTAGAGTACCGGTCCAAGTATAATAAATCAACCTACTACTTTGCCCAACATCTTAGGTGCTATTGTTGGATGTATAGGAGGTGGACTAGGAGGTAGAATAGGAGGAAGTGGTGGACTTCCACCCCATGGAATAGGACTTAGGAGTTCTCAACAACCACCATTACAAGTACCTCAACTATCGATTGTGTATTATGAAATGATGCTTTATTTACCTAAATATGAGGGTATGGAGAATGTTGAAGATCATGTTCATAAGTGTGAAATCATATAGAAGGTGCATGGTATAGCTTATTATAAGTGAAAGTCAACATAATTTACAACCACACTTCTGGAAAGAGCACACAAGTGGTATAGGAAGTATGACCATCAAAAAAAGGTAATCGACTATGACCAAATCAAGACAACATTTATTCAAGAATTTGATATTCTAGAGTTTGAGCAATAAGTATTCTTGTACTAAAGGATATAAAACAAGAGCTCATTAAAAGTGTATGTGAGTATGATGCATGATTCAAAACACTCTTATCTAAGATTTTATTTGAGATTAATTTTTCTCATCATGCCTAATGGTTTTTTGGAGGCTTGTTGCTTCCCTTTAGATCAATATTATCTCAAAGGATCTTTACCAACCTGCATGAGGCCCTGAAAGCTGACCTCCATGCTGAAGTTGTTGATAGCATTGACACTATAATCAATCCTTTTATTGGAGCTCAAATAACTTCAATGGCATCACAATTAGAAAATATAACTACAGATAATGCTTATGACACTTGTATTGGCCTTTGGTGTACTGATTGTGAATTTAAAGGTCATAATAGAAGTAACTACCCTCATAAGAACATTTGAATTGTATCAAAAAAGTTTTAAGAGATTTGAAATGAAGAGTATGATGTCTTCTCTTGTCCTCTATTATAATAAGATACACATACAAAGTATCTGATTACTACAAGATATGTGATACTTATACCCATGACACAAATGAGTGTCGACTGATCAACAATATACATGAGGCATGCATGCATGGTATGCATCAAACATCTATCTCAAATAATCAAGATAATGGTGGATATCATGGATTAAGTCGAGGAAGGGGATGAGGTGGTGGCCATTTTCCACCATGAACATGTTATAAGTGTGGATCTCCAGATCATTATCAATAAGATTGTTCAGTCTATCCAACATATGCTTTTTATAAAAGAGAGCATCAATTGAAAGAATGCCCTGATTTATACATAGCCATTACTAAGGAAATAAATGAAAAGGGATCTAGTAAGATTCACATTAAGAAACCTCATTGGTGACTATGATCTAGCACTTCAACCAGATAATAAGTTAATATCACCACACGTAACGGAGGACAATCTCAATCTACATCTATTCCAACTATTGAGAAGGTACAATGTGAAGAGCCTCATGTAATGTAGTATCCTAATGCCCAGCAATAGAAATACATGCTCTAAAATACTATAACCTTAGTATGGGAACTATAAGGGGACATTTAGTTTCTTAAGGATTGAGATGCCTCTCAATGTACTAATTTGTAAAAGGCTATGAAATATCAAAATGTGGCATGGGATGATTTCCAATAACTTTACAAGCATCTATTAGAAGAAGATATTAGTCCATAGTTGAGTAATTAGACTAAAAATTAGGAGCCAAATCCAACTCATGATCGACCTCATTTACCAAGGCAACTGAAGATCATCGATTAAATCATGTTCAATGACAAGATACTCATGTTTCTCCTAGCCCTTAAGAGGATAAGAAAATACTAGTGAAAGGTTTCCATTCATGGTTGGGTGATCTGAGACATTTTGGTCAACATTGGAACTAAGGTCAATGTCCTCACAAAGGATGCATGGTGTAAAATGGATAACCTAGCATTACAACAATCACCTCACATATTATTTATGGCCAATAAAACCTGTACTCTACCAATTGGCATTCTTAAAAATGGAACTATTTATATCCTTGGGGTACTTTTCAAAGTCCACTTTGAAGTTCTCAAATTAGTAAATCTAATGATTTTACAGCTCTATAGGGTCATCATTGGTGTTATGCAAATAACACTAACTTAAGTTTCAAAAAGTGATTTATCATTTTTGAAAATACCGACCAACAAGTCATCATCCCATTGGACCAAAAACATGGGCCCCTATATTGAGAAATTCTTAGTGTATATGAGGATATTAATCATATCTAAAACATCACAATAAAAGATGGTGAGCATCATGATCCTAATATTGATGGCATCCTCTGATGGATGGACACACAGTCTCTTTTTAATACTACAAGTAATGCTTGTAATTGTTGGGCCCATGGTGACTATGACCTTACTAGAAGAGTGTGCATTGTAATTGGTAGTTGTGAAGAAATTTTGTGTCAGTACCATAAATTTCATAGATTTTTTCATCTTATTATTATACAAGTCATGCGAGGACCAGTTTTCACTACCCACTAGAAAGGCTTGATGATGCTCCATGGTTTCATGGGAAAATGGAAGTTTGCAACTTCATCCAGTGACTCAAAGTCTTCTATGACTTTGATACTGATCATATGCATCCACTAGTTCACCTTTTTTATGGCATAGTTAAAAGGTGGGGGTGAACTCATAACAAGTGTCTTATTCATTGGGATCAAGTATGAACTTCTTTACATCACTAGTTTCATCATGACAATTGCATCTCAGGTAAAATCAGCTATAGTAAAGTCTGAGCACCAGAACCACACCTAGAATCTTGTGAAACCATGTGGTTGGTGGAGGAATATTTCTTACCAGAGTACTTGTGGGTACATGCTTCTTACAACACTTTATGCACTTAGGATAGAACATGGTATGTTCATGAAGAATGACATTTAGGTACCCATTTCTAGTATTTATTGAAAAATAACATGCTCTTGGCATTATCTTACTCATCCCCAAGGATGGACTTACACCTCACACTCCAAGCCATACGTCAAGCAGTTTTTTATGACCTTATTCCTATCAAGGATCAACTATGACATATACATGGTGTACTAAAACAATGCTTGTTTATTTTTAATGATACATTTGTGCATTCCTTCCCCACACTAAAACCTTCCTCAATTAGGCATGATATGAATAAATTCACAAAGGAAAGTAAAAAATAGTGTTTCATGTTGATGAAGGTGAAGGATCTAAACCACCTAACCCATCGATAAATCATTTAGATGTCCCCATAGACTATGGTGCTCTAACTATTCATGATACTAGTTTTGATGTAGACCACTCATATTCAGAACCTCTTCAAACCATCCAGTGCAACATCGACTTAGAGGAAGCACCAAAGATAAATATTATTATTAACTACTGGTCTAATACGAAGATTTTAAAAATATTTGAGTTGTTAAAAGAGTACCAAGATGTTTTTCCAAGGAATTATAGCAAAATAAAAAGTGTTCATCCACCCTTAGGCAAAATGTATATCAAACTGGTTGAAGGTTCTTGACCAATCAGGAAATGGCCATATAGGATGAATCCAAATTATGTGCATGGGTGAAAGAAGAAATTGATAGTATGTTGCACTTTAGAGTTATAACCCCAATTGATGAGTACAAGTGGGTTAGCCCTATGGTAATAATTATAAATAAATATGGGTGCATTAGAATGTGTTTACTACTAAATACTTAATGCATATTGTATTGTTGATCTTTTTCCAATACCATTCACAAAATAAATCCTTCAAGGTGTCGTAGGGTGTGACATTTATAATTTCATAAATAAATTCTATGGGTACCATCAGGTCTAGATCATCGAGGATCAACCTAAGACTACATTTGCTACCAAATAGGGGTCTTTCATATATATTTTCATGCCATTTGGGTTGAAAAATGCACTTGTTGTATTCTCCTGTATAGTTGTTGAGGCCTTTAAAGACTTCATCCATATATTCCTTCATATTTATTTGGATGACTATATAGTTTATCTCCTGGTGAAGGACCACTATTCTAATCTAAGACTTATGATTGAGTATTACCGAGTGCTTTAAATTTAACTTAATCTAAGGAAATGTTTTTTATATACACCATTCAATGTTCTTTTTGGTCACATTATCTGCCAAGATGGAATTCTGGTAGACCCTTCTAAGGTAGTTGTCATTCTCCATCTACTAGCACCAACATCCTAGCACATAATTCATGCCCTTCGAGGTCATACTAAATACTATCAAAAAATCATCTAAGGTTATGCAAGGATTATCACGCCATTAGAGGAACTCTTAAAACACAATGAACACTTTATTTAGACCTGCTCTTTCCAAGAAGCCTTTAAGGCCTTAAAGGACAAGCTTGTCACTATATCAATTTTTTAGTTCCCTGATTAGACTAAACCATTCCATGTCCATGTTGATACTTATAAAATGGCCATCAGTGTGATCCTTTCATAGCCTGGAGAAGGTCACCTTGATCTCCCCATATATTTATGATTAGAAAGCTTACTTCATCTAAGAGAAATTATATGACAACATAGCACAAAACACTTTCCATAGTTTATGCTTTACAAAAGTTTTTACAGTACCTATTGGCAACTCTTTTTATTTTCTATATAGACCATGAATATTTGAAATATATGGTTCATAAACCTATGTTACATGACTGCATCTACCACTGGATTGTATTGTTCCAAGAATTCTAATTCTTTGTCATGGTCAAACTAAGTAAGACCAATTGTGGTCCTAACCATCTCTCTAAAATTGATTCTAATGAACTAACATGAGACATTAAGGATGACCTACCTGATATACAATTGTTTCATGTTTCATGTGTTCTTTAGTAATTAGAATATATAACGGCTTTCTTAACTACTAGCACAATGCCAAATTATTTGAATTCGTAGGCTAAGAAACAACTATACATCAACACCACACCATTTCAGCTCATTGAAGGGGATCTCTACAAGCTTGGACAAGATGAAATCCTTAAATGTTATGTCATGAAACATGAGCATATTAAATTTATCCATGAATTTCATGAAGGAATTTCTATCAGACACTATGTTGGTGAGCCTACTACGTGTAAAGTACTATTAGTTAGACTATGGAGGCCTACGATTTGTCAAGATGTCAATCTCCATTTTAAATAGTGCGATATTTGTCAATGCATGTGGAAACCAAATATCAAGGATTCCATGCCATTACATCTTATTTTTTCACAATAACCATTTGAAAAATGGGCCATTAATTTTGTAGGCCCCATCAAACCAGCTGGATGATGTACAAGTTATCACTATATCATACTAATAACTGATTATCTCACATGTTGGGCTGAGGCTACACCAATAAGGGAATATACTACAAAAACCGCTATGCACTTCATATGGGAACATATCATAACCCACTTTGGTTGTCTATTAATTTTTCCCAGTGATCATGGAACACACTTCCTCAATGATACTATATGCGTATTACTTTTTGAGTTCATGATTTCCCATGATAAGACAACACTATATCATCTTCACGCCAGTGGCACTACTAAGGCATTTAACAAAATCTTGGGTACAACACTTACAAATATTTATAATATTAGATGCATCAACTAAGATGATTGGGTGTCTATAGTACTTTGGTCTTACCAAATAACTTATAAGTGCCTCAACAAAAGTACACCCTTCAATATCATGTTTGGAACTGAAGCAGTTCTTCTAGTTAAATTCTTGGTACCATCTCTTCACATTACATGCATTGGATAATTAGATGATGAATCATCATTGAAAGAACATTTGGATGATTTTTTATGATTAGATGAAGCACATTTCCTTGTTTATTAGATTCAAGATGTGGAGATATACAAACAAAAGGCATGACATGATCCCTACCTTAAGCACAAGACATTTAACCTAGGAATGAAAGTTTTACCCTATGCCTCTAACTTCACACACCACTTTGGGAATCTTTATCTTTATGGGATGGTCCTTTTGTTATTCATAGTATTCATCCTATAGGTGCATGTCATTTACAAGGATCGGATGGCCAATTTCTTCCTAGGCACTATAATGGTAGCCAGCTAAGGGCGTATTTCTCCACTTCAAGTTTTTAGGTTCATTTATATCAATAAGGTATATGCCATTAGTTTATGATTTCTTATTTTCATTAAATTTTTGGCTTAGTTGCATGCCCCTTTCTTCTATTTTACATTCTTTTTGTAACTTAGTGCTTATGATTTCATGGAAGACCATGACACACATTTAGTGTGGGGTAAGGGATGTTACATGTGTTGGTAAATGGTCTATAGGGATGCACACATAAGTAAAGACGTCTAAGGATAGAGATTCCTACCAATTAAGAATATTCAAAGGGTTTTACAGTTGTCATGCACTCTAAAAAATTCATGGAACAAGACATGTCATTATTATGAAGAGATAGAAGTTGCGATAAGCATGCCAACATAGTGTCATGATGATACCATTAATCATATTTATGACAAGAAGTGATAGTCAAAGAATGGAGATCATTAAAATGCATTGATTGTGAGAAGTGATGGTCGAAGAGATGGAGTAGTAAATTAAATTTACCCGATCAATTCTATAAAAAGACATTCAAGAGCTCATTTTAAACTTTGCTTTCATTTTGAGTGTGATTTTATAGATCTAAAGAGAGAACTAAGTTCAGGAGATTCTAGGACAAGTGCAGAGCCTCAATTTCCCATTCATTGATTATTAAGAATAATATTTTATAAATGATCAAGTGGAAGATATCTAACCTAAAAGTATGCAAAAGCAATTCGATAATTATAGGTTACAGAGGTCAGCATCCATCATTAATGGGCATCAAAGCAAGAGAGCTAAGACACTCCCATAGTAAACACATATTCTTTTAGGAATATTGAATGGTCGCACCTCAACCTTAGAGCTCCATGAAGGGTGATGTATCCTAATAAAATGGCCTAAAGAAGTGATCCACTACCAGCCATTCCAAAGGAAGAAGAGCTATGTATTAGGGGGACTAATATTGATGAGAGAGGAAACACCTAAGGAATAGATTAAGTGTGCTAAAGGTGAAGGATCAACAATGTCATGATAGACTAAGAATAAGGCCCAAGTACCTCCACCTCTACCTTTGATGATAAAGGAGATGTAGTACTTGGAAATAGTGTTGCACATAAAAAATTGGGTATCAAATGTACCCACATGTACTATTTTTTACTATAACCATTGCCAACCAGGAAATGAGGTTGAGCTATAGAATGAATACCAAGTTGAGTACCAAAACACCAGGAGTGATTTGGTGTATGACATAAAAATCTTCAATGCCTTGGACACTGTAGAGCTCTTTCAGGTGTTTAATCTCTCATATTTTGAAAAACTAGTAAAGACAATAAAATTTTTGCTTTCATGCATCCATGAGGACTATATCTATTTTGTTGGAAAACACATGAATATTAAACCTGAAAGAATAATCAATATGTCAAGGTGGTAATGCTCCAACACATACCTTGAATTTGATTTAGAGGACTCAGAGGAGATAGAGAAGACTGCCATAGTGTTGGAGTACTGGAAGCAGGGCCATGCCATGCACATTAAAAAACTTACAAGACCCTACCCTTTATGTAACATAATTATGACCAAGATTGGTGGCACTGATTTATGGAAAGAGGTGGACATGGCTCACTTATTTATCACCCACTAGGTAACTAAGGGGATAAAGTACCATTGGGCAATGTATTTTTCCAACAAAATTATATTAGATGCAAAGAATACCCACCAAATACCTAGCCATAGGCTCCTATGGGGGGGTATTTATTTTATTGATTGTGTTTGATGAGATTATTATACCTGATTACACCTTTATAGAACTAAAATGGTTTTACCCACCAAAGCACAAGTCCCCTACGGAGTACTACAAAGCATTCAATGCCCCAATTATATCACCCCAACTTTCAAAATCAAGATGAATTTGTGGTATGATGGCACGAATGAATCCTTTTGAAATGAATGGTGCATTTCAAATGACTTGCCCATCTAGGTTGGTGAACAAGCCAAATTTGTTGTTAAATAACATTTTCCTTTGGCAAATATCAGGATGGCCCACTCTGGAGAGCATTTTGCTTGGTTGAAGTTGTCATATGCCTTCATAGTGTGGTCTCTATATGTTGTGCCACTATACCCTATAAGAATTTCATGGCCCAATAAGGATTTCCCACTTTTCTTATGTGCTTAATAACATAAATAAACACCAAATTCAAACCCCTAGAATAAATGTCAAAGGCAATAAAAAACATGCAAGTGGTGAAAAAAATCAACATGCATTGGGTGGTGATGGTGAGGGCCATTGACAATGTGTTTTAGGGGTTTTCTCATTGTCTCCTACACAATATACCTAGTTATAGATAGAAACTAAACATGTTCCAATTACTACTACTCCAAACAAAACAAATAGAACTCAATAATGGGTTCCACAAACCAACACTCCTGCTACTACTGATTCATGAACATATACTCCTATGAGACATATACAAAGTATTGTTAACTCTCCAAATCCATATATGACATTTATACATGCTCCTTGATAGTATAACCATATTCTAAGTATAGATCACCTTATGAGCATCCTTTAGGTGGGATAATTAGCTAGTCATTTCTTTATAAAACTTAAATATTCAATAAAAATCACAAAAATCATATCAGTCAAAAAATACAAAAACATTCAAATAATCCAAAAATTAAAAAATATTCAACATTCCCATGTTTCTTACTCATTGAATCATGTGTTGTTTTCTTCATGTTAGTGGATAGCATATCATTTAATCTCTATACATATACATGTTTCATGCATCTTTGAGTGTGATACAATCATACCATAAACACATGATATATTCACATACAAATGTTGGATCTCTCCTCTACCAATGGCATATAGTACATTAGGGGTATCTACATCATTTACCAAAATTGATACATGTTACATATACTTTATGATAATTATTACGTCATCATGTTTGAGCTGATACATTAATGCTAACACATTTATATATCCATGCTCATATATTTCATAGTGTACTTGATATGCTATGTTACATGATAGGTTTTGATAATAAATATATATAGGGAATATTATGATATGTTTAAGTTGGTTGCTTATACTTCATTTATTGACATTGTTGCTTGCTTGAGTGTATTCCATTCTTTGATATTGTATTTCTTGTGGAATATTTGAATATATTTCTTTACTTGTTAGTCCCCATGCCATTTTATATTTAGTGGACATTTAAATATTTCATTTCCTTTTGATTGTGTAGAATTTGAAAACTCCCCTTATATGATTTATCCTTGGACCATTATTTTGTATTACATTGAGTGCTTTTGTGTGTGTGCTTGATTTTTTGTTGAACTTGTACTATGAATTTATAAATGTTTCCATGATCTTTATCATGCATATTATGGATTGATGTGATCACATATTGTGTGATTCATCATTACATCTGATTAGACATAATAATCATATATGCTACATGATTAATACATATATTATATAGTTACTTTATCCTTTTGAGGTAAGGTACCTAACAGATTCTATTTCCATCACCTCAAAAGGGATCATATTAGGAGGTGCATGTCATAAAGGCATGATCTCCACATTTACATAGATTCTAGATTTTAGTAGGGGCATGTCATAAAGACACAACATTCATATTTACTCAATTATTAGTATCTCTAGATTTCAATGGATCCATTTCACAAAAACATGACCTCCACACTTGCACAATCTCTAATATAGTTACATGATTCAGAGATAAACTTAGTCTAGAATCCTACACATTGCACTAATTTTTCATAGATTTAAAACATAGTTTTTTAAAATTATGATACATATACTTAGGTTTGAGACACATTAGAGGTGCATGACATGTTAGTGCACCAAAAATTACAAATTTACCAATTATATCTCTAGATCACTATCACTGGAAAGCATCGATTACACCCAAAAGTATTGTTATAACAGAAATTACTTGCACTAGTTTGTTCTCTTTATAGATTGAATCGATTAAATCACTCAACCTCACAATATTTATAGGTTGGGTTGATTAAATCATCCAACCTCACCATATTTATAGGATGAGTTGATTAAATCACCCACCCTCACTAGATTATATATATTCACACTTGAGTTGTGTGATTGAGAATTAGTGATCACAATGGTCACGTCACAACTCATCCTTAAACTAGACTAGGGGAATTATAATTTCTAATATCCCTCTTCAAAACTCATAGGTTCACGTATGTACCTCTCATGGATCTAATGCTTCATAAGGAATCATCTTTACCAAGTAAAATACAAAAGGGCAACATGGTTCATTCCTTACTCTCTTTCTTTTCAAGCATTTCAATTATTTCAAATTTAATATTATATGCATTGATTTATACTATTACATGATCTTTGTTACATGTCATAAACTAGCAAAAACTCAATGTGGGCTCAAGCAAAATCAAGGTGTGTTGTACACACCCATGTTCAAAATATATTTCTTTTAACTTAATAATTTCATCCTTATGTAATACTAGATTAAGAGGAGTCGGGGGATGGAAAGAGGGAATTTAGATACTAAAACTAAATATTTATAACATCTCAATATTATACATTTAACAAATACCAATTAGGGCTATATTCATTAATTTTAGCCCTTCCCATTGTTGAAAGGCTCACATTCGCCATCTCATTATGCCTAAATTGTTATTTTATAGTATGACCCTTATCATTTGGTTGCCCAAACTACCTATACACTACAAAAATATTAAAACTTGATATATATAATTCACTATAAGTTATAGAATCGTGGTCTGCTATCTAGCATTCTAGGCACTACTAGCCACAAAGGGACACTAATGTCAATGCTAATGTCAAGATTATTATCTAGTGTTTATTAATTAAAATTTATCCAAATTAAAAATTATTTGAACCCCATGGGTCAACCTATTTTTATGATTGAGCCTTACCATGAGATATTTTAAAAAGGTTTGATATAAATACATGTATAAGCTTTCTCATTGATCATCTATAAAATACCAAGTAAATTGTTAACAAAGCTCATTCAATCAATCACAAAACTAAGTTACTCTTCCTTATTCATGCCTATTTATTTAATAGTCATAGGAGCAGTCATAAAAATGATCTAAAACATCCCAAGAGCAACCCACAAGTGTAATTTTTTAATTTACAAGATAGATCATTGAATGCATCCATATATAGCATACTAAAACATTGTTCACACACTAATGGGAGAACTACATAAGTATGAGGCCTTCCTCAGAGTATTGGATATGTAGGAAACACTTATTGATAGAGGGGTCGTTGAGGTCAGCTCAACACCAAGATCCTACTAACCCATTTTTGTCAAATTCATCCCAAGGGTGAAAAATTTTGAAGATATAGGATTTGATCCATAAACAAATATATAGATAGTGTGTTCTAGCTCTAAATATATTAGTAGAAAGTTGACATAGAACCCAAAAAAACAAATATGTTTGTATCTCAATCTAGCACATATTTTATACTAGACATTAGTGTCACATGATAGATAGTAGCATCAATGGTAATCTCCCAATGTTGATGGTAGTGTACGCATCTCCAAAAAATCATCATTTCCAAAATATGTTGATTGTCTCAGATGCCCGATCCTGCATAATTCTAATTATGTCCAACCCAGATTTACTTGCACATAGTAAGCCAAACTAAGTATAATTTCTCTTTGGTATTACAATCAATTGAACATCATTCAAATTTGGTAATTTTTATATTTATCATATCCCAATTTTATAATTCAAAATATTCATTTATTTGAGTTTGAAATTTATTGGCTTGCTATAGAATAGTTTTATTCATCCTTGTGTCTATGTTATTCTTTCTTTTAAAACTATCCCCACACTTCTAAATTTAGGGTTAAACGCTTCTTAAGGAATTTATTTAAATTTTTATAAATTATAAATTAATTAATTTAAAAACATTTTAAATATAATATCAATTTTAAATTTATAAGAATTTGAAAGGCTTAAGGTAAAAATTTATAACTTATGATATTCAATAACAAAACGCATGTGCATAAAAGAGTTTTAGGTATAAATGGTGCTCCTAAGGTAGTATGGTGTCTCTATATGATTAGGTGCTCCTTCTCCTAGACTGTGTTTATCTCATTTCAAAGCCTTGATCAGATCTATACTGAACTACACTTGATGATGTGGCATGATAATGAATGATGCCTTTATGTTGAATGCCTATTTAATAAGTGGTTGTACTTTGGGTACAAATAGCACTTTTATGGTCTTCCAACTCTATTTCTTCTAGATTCATCTAATTGTTTGCTTCCTCAGTTCATCATATAAAATTCAACACCATGTTCCTTGAGTTGGTTTGGCTAGTTGCTTTTGAAAATATTTATCATAATGCTTCCACCTCAATAAACAATCTTCTAAGTATGGGGCTTCCACTCATGAGCTCATGTTACATCTCTCACAAGGAAGCATAAATATTTAAAATTGTGATGCTTGAAGGTTGGATGCAAGATAGAGAAAATTAAATTTTCTTCGAGAGTGCTTTGAAACTCCTCCCATTTCTTTCTCTCCTCTCAATCTCCATAAAAACTTGGTTACTGCTTTGAGTGTGATACAAATCACCTCTCAAACACTCTCGATGATCTTCTCAAGAAAATTTTCTCTAATATTAAATTTCTACAATATTATAATTGTGAATAACTATTTTAATAAAAGCATAGAACAATTTATACACAGAGATAATCTAACACTAACTCATATATTTTAGGTAATCTAAACTATCTCAGTCTCTATATGATTGGGTGTTCCTTTCCCTAGACTCTATTTATCTCATTTCAATGTCTTGTACATAAAAGCTTTGTAGGAAAAAATGGTGATCCTAAGGCTGTGAGGTGTCTCTATGATGATTGGGTTCTCCTTTCCCTAGACTATGTTTATCTCATTTCAATGCCTTAATCAAATCTATACAAAACTACACTTTATGGTGTGGCATGATAATGAATGTTTCCTTTATGTTGAATGCCTCTTCAATGATTGATTGTGCTTTGGGTAAAAATGTAACTTTTATGGGATTCCAACTCTCTTTCTTCTAGACTCTACCTATTGTTTGCTTCCTCACTTCATCATAAAAAATTTAATGCCATGTTCTGTGAGCTGCTTTGGCTAGTTTCTTTTGAAAATATTTATCATAATGCTTCCACCTCAGTAAAACTTCTTCAAGAGTGGGGCTTCCACTCATGAGCTCATGCGACATCTCTTACAAGGAACTAGAAATATTTTAAAGTGTGATGCTAGAAGCTTGCACACAAGATAGAGAAAATCAAATTTTCTTTGAGAGTGATTTGAAACTCCTCCCTTTTCTTTCTCTCTTCTCAATCTCCCTAACATCCTAGGCTATGCTTTGAGAGTGATATGGATTGCCTCTCAAACATTCTCGATGATCTTCTCAGAAGAAAATGCTCTAATACTAAATTTCGGCAATATTGTGATTGCGAAGAATTATTTTAATAGAAACATAGAACAATTTATACACAAAGATAATCTAACACTAACTCATAGATTTTAGGTAATCTAAACTATCATAATGACTACAATTCTTTTACTCTATTCTACAGATACTAAGAATAGTATAGCATTCTAACCAATCTACGTGTGTGTTGTTAATAAATTAACATCACTTACAATAGTTTTATTTAAACTTAGAGGATGAATTAAATATTCTAACCATTTTTATTTTTATTCAAAAATCTTGAAAGAAATAAATGTTGATGTTTTAGCTAAATGTACATTAATACATAACTCTCTACATATAACAGGCCTATGATGATTTAAGTCAAGGCATACAACGTGGTGTTGGAGGTGGCCCATCTCAAGACCCTACTAGATCATTGGGGCCATGTACCTTGCATTGTTGCTAAACTATCTCCCTCTTTGCCAGTAAGGGAAAGAACTCTTCAAGGTGGGAAAGGCACCATAGAAGTTGCTTTCACCGCCACACTTACAACTAGTTTGGTTGGTCTTGCCTTGAAAGCACTCGCCTTCTTAGTGTAATGTTCCAATTGGGCTCCTCCTCGCCACATCGACAAGTTCTTGCGGTTGGCTTTGACCATTTTGTTTCCTAGAACCTCTCCAAATGGCACTCAAACAATTGATGAAGATAATGAAAAATATAAATATTAATTGAAATCCCTTACCTAACAGTGGATGACTTATTTAATATTGGTTGGGATAAACTAAATGACTAGAATAACAACCTTTTTACAATCGATACTTAAATTCTTATTTTATAATAATATATTAAACGAACAATTGATCTTACAAATTACTTTTACTTAAATTTATTTCTATTTTTTTATTTTTTATTTTAAACTTAGACTAAATAATACAACTTAACAACTTGACGTACTTCCATACCACCCACCTTTTATTAACCTACTTAAACATTTAATTAAATAAAAATTTCCTGGTATGAAATCCATTCATGCGACAAAATAATATTTTGGACGCGTAGCGCTGCTCCCCTGACTGTTGACATGATTTAAATGCCGATTGTCGCTCTGGATATCCCTAGTACTGCCCAACATTTACTCTCTCTGATAGACAACTTTCAAAACCAATGTCAGCCTTTCAAAACGAATGCCTGAACATCTTCTGGCCGTAGCTTTCTGGCCTTATTTGATAACAAGGTTAGTGAAAAACTTTCTAGCTTTTATCTTTTCAAAGCAAAGGTAAAGTCATTCTGGAATCCGAATTGGGTGAGTGTGAAGGGGATAATAAGCTCTATGGATAAGACTGTAGAAATGCAGAAGAGACTCTGGTTTTCTTTGAGTAAATTATCACTGAAGCGGTGCAGGTCACAGGATAAGGATGTCATTGAAGGGAAAACTGAACAAAATGTTCGCCACAAAACTACTATAGTACTTCTCAAACCACTTAATCATTCTGGTATGGTTTGTATTTTATCCTTCTATTCTTTACAATTTTTTATTTTTATTTTTTTTAAATTTCTGTTTACTTTAAGGCATATCTTTGCTACTATTCATTTTAATACAGCTCAATGAATTCTTAAATTGCAGTAACAGTAACAGACCTCCCTGAAGGCAGTTCAACTCGCAAGATTGTAGAGACGATATTCGAATCAAGCTGGCTCAAGCCTGAAATGAAGCATGTCAATGTGGAAAGAGTTTTAAAGATAAATCACAGGGAAGACATTCTGTCCAGATTTGAAGAATATCGAGAAATAGTGAAGAGAAATTCTGGTAAGAAATGCAGTCGTTGTACGGCTGATGGAAATGAAATGCTAAGATTCCATGGCACCACCATCATGTGTTCTCTCAATGTTACCGATGGAGTGGTGAAGCTATGTTCATTAGAGGATTGCAATTTCTGCAAAATTCTTAGGATTGTGTTTTCCTACAAATATAACGATAGTTCAAGTGGAATATACACCACAGCTAGCAGTGGAGTGGCTCATGATTCCATCAATATCCATAGTCAAAGTGATGCAAGTTCCACTATTGCTGTAAAAACGGGTATGTTGGTTTGTAGGGTAATAGCAGGGCATGTTCACAAGCCTTTAAATAGTCAGGATCAATCATGTTGGAAACAAGTGGGGATTGATTCGGTCTCAGCTGAGGGTGGCAACAATTGTGAACCAGAAGAAGAATTTCAGTCAAATGCTAGATCTCTTCTACCCTGCTTTCTCATTGTGTATTCTCTAACAAAGTGATATCAGACAGGAAGATTCTTTGTCCAACCATCTCAGAAACTCTCAAGAAAAAGAGCCTTTGACTGGTTTAATAAAAATCTTGGAATGTAATATACCTAAAAAAATTCACACATATTTAGCATCATTTGATCTTAAAGGAAAGAAATAATGTTGTTTTTGTTAACTTTGTGGTTGGTACTTAATTCTTTATATATAATAAGGTTATGGTGGTTTAAAATATGTTTATGCATATTCAAGAGAAGTGGTTTAAAATGTGTTTATGTATATTTAAGAGAAGGTTAATAAGGTGGTGTTTAAGGTGGTTTATTTCTAGATTTTGTCAGGTTATTGGAGTAATGTATTTTTTATTGTTGTTTAAGTGTTTTTTTTTGTCATCATTAGATATAATTTTATGAGAAACATAGGGAAAGGGAAGAAGTATTGAAGAAGTTTCTCTCACAAGTATTTTGGTTGGTCTTTACCTCAAACACACTTGTCTCCATCAACAGAATGTTTTGAATGGGCCCTTCCTCTTCACCTCGAAAATTTCCTGCACTTGGCTCTAAGCATTTCGTCTCCTATAACCACTCTAGATGACACTCAAATAATTGGTAAAGATAACATGAAGGTAGTAAACAATACAAATATCAGTTGGTATTCTTTATTTAAAAGTTATGACCTATAAAACATTGATTGGGATAAATTAGATGATTAGAATCATTCTCTCTAAACTTATTTCTCTACAATTATTGATTAGTTTTTAATTTTATAATAATATATTAAACTAGTGATCGATCATATATAATACCATTATTTAAATTTGTTTATATTTTCTTAAGCCTTTCATTTGTACTTAAATTTGTCTATACTTTTTAAACTTTTCAATTTTTAAACTTAGTGATGTCCTTTCACTTCGTTTGAATAATTTGCAACATTTTTTATAAAATAATATAAATTTATTTTATTTATTAAAAAAAAATTCCATGCCCCCTTTTTTTTTTTTAAACAAAGAGCGAGCATTGAATTCTACAAGTAAAGGATCTACGTGTGTTAACATATTTAAACATCTAATTAAACATAAAAACTCTTGGCAGCACAAAATAAGTGTGTAATGGTGAGAGCCCTTTCTCTCCTTGTATTTTATAAAATACAAACAAAAACACATGGGACAAATGAATTTACGGATTTGATGAGAAAGGTTTGTTCGATTTTTGAACACGTAGCACTGTTCCTATGAATAATGACATCATATAAATGCCAATTGTCGCTTGCTCTATACTCATGCGCATTTCTAATACACCAACATTTAATCTCTCTGAAACAGGACCTTTCAAACGGAGCTTTTTGGCCATATTTGATAATGGGCTCGGGTACAAAATTAACATTGTAATAGGAGTTTATGATGCACATTTCGAAGCACTCAGTTTGTTAAGTATAGGTTGTCTCTGTGACTGGTTTATGATTTTTCATTGGGTTTACCTTTAAAAAAAGTTATAAGGTTGAAATATTATGTTATTTCTGATAATTTAATATTTAAATCAGAGATTAGGTATATAGATATTATCAAAAGAATTAAGTTCGAATTATTATTTTTGAATAAAAAATAAATGTAAGAGTGTAGAAGATGAAATTTATTCTCAAATAATACAAAAATTGATTATAATATTTTTTTAAATATTATAATATTTAACCGTATGGAATCATTTTCTTATAAACAAAAAACTTTAAATATTTTATAACATTTTTTTTTTCAAATGTATTTATATTAATATAAACAAATATAAAGTACATATGTATGAAAAGTGAAAAGATGAATTATTCATTAATATACGAATTTAATTTAATTTCTTACTTAATAAGTTTAAGTATGTAAATGGTAGACAATGGAATTACTTACATAAACATCACTAACAATATATTGAAAAAAATATATAAATTAAAGGAAACGAAAGAGAACATGTGTATATAAAATAAATTAATGGTGGCATTAATAATATATTGAGAAATATATATTTTATATATGAACTTGTTATCAATAAGATCACTAACCTTCGTTTCCTTTAAAATATTATATTATTTGATGACATGGAACTATTAAATTTTTGTAAATACAAATTTGTTAATAAAGTTTTGATATTTTGTAACAAAAAATCTCTTGATTAAATCATAATATCCTATGCTTATAAACAATTAAAACTTCTTAATTTACCTAAGCCATGCTTGCACTTACTAATTTTGTTAATCTCCCTCCATAGAAAATATATTGTGATGCTTTGTATTCTTCTGGAATATAATTCTATAACTTATAGGAACATGGAATAACTTACTTTTATTTACAGTAACCTTGCTTCTATTTTGTGGGTTATCGATATATTTAAAATTGTTGTAGATATGTGTTGTATTTCTCTTTTCATACTTTTATAAGCTGCAAATGTCGTAACGACTTATGAGGGCATGTTGGTTTTAGTACATCGTTTTCTCCATTTGAGCATCTCTCTCTATTTCCTAAAGAACCCAAAAAGCCTTTAGACCCTGACTGTATGTGTCACCATAGAATGGATAAAGATATTTTTTTCATTCATCAATTTGCACTTGCTTGTTTGCTTCCTTTTATATTGCCTTAAAAAAAATGAAAACTCTGTTGTTCCCTGCTTAAGTTGTGCAGAGTACCTCTTTGAACAAAGAATGGATATTAGGGTGTGGTTTGTTTGTATATTTTAATCCTAGCCAAGATATTGTATTATAACCCTGCTCTAAGATTAGTTTAAGGTGGAGTAGAACTCGGGGGGTGAATCAAGCTTGTTAGGGAGTTTTCTTAAATGTTGACTTTAAGATAATTTATAAGTGATATTAAAAAAATTATATAATTTGAAATACAATTTTTCAAAATGAAATTCAGTGTATTTTGATTTCAGGTCAATGAATTTGTAAATAAAAGTTTTAAGAAGTAACTATTATTATTATAGAGAGTGGCATTCGTAGTTCCATGCAAATACATGTTCAAACACACTTGTCTCTTGTGTTTATGACAAATTAGTGGGATGCACATGTGTCAAGATAGTTGAGTAGCATAAACTGTCATTAAGAGCATGTTCTGCCTACAATTGTAATCTTTAATCTTATTAAACAATTCATTTCTTGTTAAGATATTTTTAGATATAATTTAATTTGAACTGCAAAAAAAAATTATATAATTATATTTTCATTTTTTTTAATAATATTATATTAATTAATGATATAGAATTAATAATTTCTTGTAAATAAAACTTTATCTATCATTTTTATGTTGACTTATGTTTTAAAATATTTCAAAATTATTACCATATTATTTTCAAATAGAGAAGACTTCTTACTTTGTTTTATATATTTGGAAGAAAAACTTATATGTTAATCTTTACATTATGATAAAACCTTTCTTAAATGTTTTTTAATATTTTTCTTATTATCCATTTTTTTAAAATGAAACTATTTTTTATTTTTTAAATGATTATATAAATTGTTTGCGGTCCTCCATGCCTACACAATATATTCCTGGCATAGGAAATTCATTTCCTCATCTAAAAAACTAAACATTGTGTGGCCGTAACTTTTTGGCCTTATTTGATAATAGGCAAGTGAAAAAGTTGCTAGCTATTATCTTTTCATAGCAAAGGAAAAGTCATTCTGGAACCTTATTTTTATGTTCTTGGACTTATTTTTATGTTCTTGCAAGGACTATTGAAATGGATTAGAGTTTGGAAAAAGTAGAATGGATTTTGAAAGATCTATAACTCTTTAAAAAAAATATGTGTGATGTTTTTTATTAATATAAAATATTTTTTAATAAAATTTTAGAAGGATGTGATATCATTCAACAAAAATCAAATTACGATATTAAAATCAAATCTTGTTTACTTAAATTAAATTATATGGATTTGATTATTCGTACAATTAAGCAATTATGTTTTTATTTTATTTTTATTGTTCTAATCTACATCAAATTTATGAGTTTTCTCTAGAATTACTTCTAATTGACTATTTTTACTTAATTTAAGCCTTTGACAATGCACAAGTATAATTCATGGATTTCCATACACACTCTACTTATCAAGTTTCAAACATCTCAATTTCTATTTTTATATATTTAATATCTTTCATCTTCTATTTATGATGTTGTATTATTATATTTATTTCAAATTTAAGTGCACCCTTCCATTTTTATGATCAGAGTACTGTTTCTTGACCTTGTGCACATTTTTATCAAAATATTTTGGTGACCCTGACCCCCTTGAGGTTTCATCATGTTAATGAACCCATATTATTTTAATCCAACCTTTAAATTTTCATACTATTTTTAACCTAAATTTATTTGCATGCTCATTTTTATTTTAGGATTAAATGGGTTTTTGGAATTGATCTAACTAAGGTTTCTATCAAACCACTTTATTTTACATGCTTCTTTCCATTTTAGTGTTATCCCTTATAAATACATATTTGATTTTACATCATTATATTTATCATCTTGTGTATTTTTTCACATCTTTTGTTTCGTGTTATATATGTCACTTAAAGAGAATACATTTAAATCCCTTACTAAGAAAAGCATTAGATTTTGATGATCATTTTCTAACTAACACTTATGTAAATTTAAAAAATAAAATGATAATTGCTAATAAAATTAATGCTCTCTTTGTTAATACACATATATGAAAATACAAATATTATTAATGATGAAAATAAAATTGAGATGAATAATAATGCAATGAATTATTATGGCTCTAATGGATCTTAGAATATTAAAAAATTTAATGTAAATAGTGATGGGTAAAATGACTTTCTATATTTTGAAAACATATTAAAAAACAACCTTATATAATGATCAAAATTATATTAAATATGTTAAAAGATGTGAAAAAATATATATATCTACCAAAAAAAACTATATTTAATGATATACTTTTTACAACCAATAATAAATATTTTGAATGATCTTAATATTCCACCCTCTAATATTCTACTCCCATGTTAACTAATATACATGTATTTCACATTATTTCTACTTAATATTATTCCTCCTTTTATTTTTTCTGCTCTATTTTTATACCTTTACATTCTCAGATTGATCCTAATACTTCTTTTATTACCAATTATTGTACATGTATCTCACATTAATTCTGCTTAATATTTTTCACCTCTTATTTATTCTAATCATATTGTTATGTCTTTACCTTCTCATATTGATCTTACTAATTATTTTATTGCTTCTCAAGTTACTTAGCCATTTTAATATATTTTTAAATCTTCCTTTATTTATCAATAGTGTTTATCAAGTGCTCCGTGTTTCTATTCTTGTATGTTCCGAGTCCTTCCATTCAATCTCTTGAAACCACATTGTTCTGAAAATATGTGGACACTTTACGAGATTAATGTTTCAGAATATTTTGATCTTTATATGGCTTTTATTATTACTATGTTTTTGTAGAATGTCGTTTGGTGACCAAGTTGGATTATTATTCTTCTTCTTCCGTTTCTAAAAGGAATATTTAGTTTAGTACTTCATAGTTGTATATTAGATTATTAGAATATTATTTATGTATGAATTGTAAATAATAATGAAAATCACCATAAATAAGTTTAATAAGAGAAAATATAAGATTTTTTAATAAGGATTGATGACACATTTTAACTAGCTATTATGTTTGTGTTTATGGTTGACGTGTCCATAGTTACCATGAAAGTGTTCAAATTTCCTTGCTTATATCTCGATTAATGTCTGTTAGAACGGTGTTAAGGTAAATTTCAATGGTTAAGTAAAATGATAATGGTTAAGCTAACGCTAGGGTTTAAGGAAAATTAACTGTTAATCTTGGTTGAATGTAAGTTGCGTATTGACTGAACAAAATAAAAGTTATACATTTTACTTGTGTGCCTTTCTCCTATTCCATTTATACTTTTCCATTAAGCTCTTCCTTTTCGACCTTTACAAGAGTTCATTCACCATTACTTGGTTTCATAAGCACGTACTACATTTGCATGCACATCCCAAAAGAGACATTTACTATACAAGTTGGTTACCTACAATGTATTGCATTTTATACATTGTCAACTCTCAAACTTTCTTTAGCATAATATCAGTTAACATGTCAAAATGGTGCAACCTTTACATTTGTGAATGAGCAACCAATGAAATACAAAACATATTTTTTAAAGCAATAAAATTTAACAAATTTAAGACATAGTTTTAGTTTGTAAAATTGCAAGGCACATTATTAACTGCAAAATTGAATTAAGTTCTTCTAGTGATACTTACAAAAAATGCTTATACATATTTAATTAGAATATACAACTTTAAGATATTTTTCCCAAAAAGCTAATTGCATATCTAAGTAACTATAGTGTCATGTAGTTAAAAAAATTTAATCTAAATAACATTCTAACTATATTTTTTAATATAAGAATGAAGATTGGTTTAGCTACAATATGGGGCACTTATCATATCAATGTTTGAATGTAAAATATTGGTTGTAAACCCTATGTTAATGTATCTTTGTGATCACAATAATAACCCAAATTGTTGGTTGGAACATGGTTCATTAATAAATGTTCTTAGTTGTGATATATTCTATCAAGATTCTCTTCTTATTCATTGGATAAGCATTGCACATAAAAGTAATGTTAGTATAAGAATAAATTTAATACATAAGTAAAGCTTTACACTACCTTAACCCATATTTAATTAAATAATAATAAATTATAATAAAACAATAAATAAAATAACATGTTTGCCTGGTAAAGAGGAATAATTTATTAAACATAGTAATGTTTACATAATGCTCTATATTTTTGACTTGTCCCATCCTCTCAACCTTGTAATTAAAGAAAACTCAAAATTAATTTAGTGAGCTTGAAAAATATCAAAAAAATGAGTATTGTGTTGTTGAAGATTTACACAAAACAATACTACTCACTACACTTTTGATTGCTCTTTTCAATTGTATTTTAAAAAAACCCACCTAATCAGTTATGTAATTACATTTATAAATCATAAAAAAGTTATCCACAAGTAAAAATAAATTGACTGGGAAGAAAATTATTTATCATAACACCATTCTAAATTGTATGGAAGTGAAACTTAAGTATAAAACTAAGAGCGACATGAAAAAAAATTGATACTATAAAAAAGGAAATGGTATTAACATTAGGATTGATATTATTGAGGATGTGTGATAAGATTATTCAAATAATTTTTTTACTATCCTTCATGTATGACAAAAGCATCATATCTATATTTTAATTTTCCTTTGAGATGAAAATACATCTTGCAATTCTAAGATTTCATCATTCCTTTATATATATGCGAAATAAAATTTTACTATCCTTAACATGTGACAAAATCATCACGTCCATATTTTAATTTTCCTTTGAGCTAAAGATACATCATGAAATTTTGAAATTTCATCATTCTTACATTGATACGTGGAACAAAAACTTGTTATCCTTTACATGTGACAAAATCATCGTGTCTATATTTTAATATTCTTTTGAGTTGAATATGCATCACATAATTATGAAATTTCATCATTCCTACAAATATATACAAGACCACATTTAATGATTCATAAGCGTAGACCTTAGAAAGGTAAGGAACATAACATTCACCTATGATATGTTCTTATTTTTTATTTTGCATTATCAAATAAGGGAACATATTGAATACAAATAATACATCAAAACATGAAAAAAATAAAATGATAAAACAAATTACCCAAAAACACTCCAATCATGGTTATAACATTTTTTATATTGCTATATGACCTTGGGATAAACTTAATTTCTGGGGCAAACTTAAATTTCTATGACAAACTTTATTTGAAGCATGCACAAGATTATGAACAACATAACATTGCATATGTTTGCTAATTGTTTTCTATTTTTTAATACACATTTGCATATGTTTATCATTTCTCCTTATTATTCAATCTTAATTATGTATCAATGTTTCTTGTTTATCAATGTTAATTGTTTATCAATACACCTTATTTATGCATGTTTATGTTTGCTTATGGTTTTATATTTTTACATAGGATTATGGATGACATATATATCTTGCGTATAGTTATTTTCTATAATACAATCAATGCATATTTCAAATAAGTCTATATTGTTTATGGTCGTATGAAAGTAGTGATAACCTTTAATTTTGATCTAATTATTGATGGTATCAAATTGAATGGTTCACATTATGTATCTCTTCTTCCTAGTCTTATGACCATTTTTTATCAGAATATAGAGAATATAGTTGTTGAAATAAATTATAAATAATATGTGACCAAATGTCTAGTGAGATTTGTGTGAAAGATGAGAATCTCATCACACTTCATAAACATGCAGTGTCACTTGTGTGGATAGTTTGTTGATGTGAAGATCAAATATGTACAGGATATTGGGGATGTGAAATAAATAGTGAGATTAGGGAAACCATGTAGTAGTGGTGCTTTATCCAGTGTTACTAGTGTGGTTTTGCCTATTATGCAGTCATAACACACTATTAGTGGGCCTATTTTTCCACTTGTCGAGTTAGATCTGACCATCATCATTGGTACTAGGACTATGCATGTTGCCAATGATGCCAAATAAAATATTATGTGATACCCAACATGAAACTCTATTGTATAGTTTAGGTGGAATCAAGAGGGTATATATGTTAATTTATGGCAACTATTTTTCTTTATTTGAGGAATTTCCATTATATGTTATATGTATAATTTATTTAACTATTTTGGGAATTAATATAAAACCCTAAGTAGATAAAAATATCTGAGTAATAAATCAAGAAATAAAATACTACAGTATCAACAACCACTATTTTTCATAATAATTGACTTGTTTGCTTAGCCTATAAATAATAATGAATTGAAAAGGGTGTACTTAGCTATAAAATATGACTGAAACAAAAAAGTGGTAGGCTAGAAAGTGATGTAGAATTATGTCAGAGTGTCATTGATAGAGAAAAAGTGTCAAAAGCCTCTTTGGAAAGTAGGGCATCCCTCTTTTTCAATAGTGCACTATGTTATTAACCTTTTGTGCAATGTTATTGACCCTATGTAGATGAAATGATGAAAATTGGGGAAGTCCTTCACTATGTTATGAGAAACCTATACCTACATGATTAAGACATGGATCATCATCTGTGATTCATTTTGATTGATTTCACTATGGAACCCTAAGCCCCCATGCTTGCTAGGGTTTTGACAAACATAAGTGTAGGAAGAGTGGCAATAGTAGGGCAGGTTGGACACGATCTCAACACCCCATTTGTTGAGCATTTCCTACATACCAATACCTTTAAAGGGAATCAAGCCCGATTTAGTTCTCATAATTTAAGTGTTGGTACAAGTGAGAGTGGTGCTAGTATACTCAAGTATGAATGTCAACCTTGAGTGTGGCTTAAAACTAGAAATATGAGTAAAATAGAGCTCTAGGTTACTATAGATGGATGCACGAAAAAATAGGGGTAAATAGGGATTAATAACCTTAATTTACTCAAATATCTCTAAGCTTGTTCATGAGAATTTCCATCTAAGGGATAAATTAATGAGAGTGTTCTTTATATAGTGTTTTGATGCTAGTCGAGACATGAAATGAGTCTAGACCAACCCTAAGATGATTCAGGGAGTGGAAATATATCCATTAGTGGAGAAAGAAGCTAAGGGTCAATAGTTCTTCCCCTTTTTTCAATAGCACATTGTGTTATAGACTAAAGGGGGCACACTATTGTACATGTGACTGGAACGTGTGAAAAATGATCGGGGATGCCTAGGTGATGGCTCAATGTGAATTTCGGTATATATGGGCATGGGTTAGATGTGCATAAATGATGAAAAAGGACCAAAAGAGGCCCTAAGATAGTTTTATGGCTAAGCTAAGGATAATATGGTCTCAAATGAAACTCATTTCATTAAATGACATTTTATGTGACTACATTCCCCCCAACCTTATCCTAGAAATGTAGCAAAATGAAATGACTAGGATAAAGGAAAGAGGAACATACCTGGACATACTTATGAGGCAAAGTCTGTGAATATGGGTCTGAGTCTACAAATTGTGTTCCATTATGTGTCCTACAAGTGAAACATATGTGAATTAGCCCTTAATATATATCAAAATCAAAGACAAAACTAAGTAAAAAGATGTGAGAGAGAGCAAAATAATGAATACACCTCACTAGGTACACAAACCAATGCAAAAACCCAGTGACATCCTATGTGTATATGCAGATGGTAATCAAGCAATGAAAAGCTTAGAATCGACTGATGAATTTCCCAATCCCCATGTGTGTGTAGTAGTAATTAAGGAATTAAATCAATAGTATTGTTTAGTGTATAGTATGTAATAACTTATTTAGGTAACTGAAAGATATCCTTGTATTCATCTAGTTTATGGTTCAATTATTTTATCTTTGTTATTGTTGGACAAACCAAACTATGATATGGTACCACAAGGATGTTTTTAAATTTAATTTTTACCTTCAAGATTATACTTCTTACTAAAACTAACAAGATTCTTTCACTTCTTGGCATTAATGATTGAAAGCTTATGAACTAACTATGACATATGGTATTTCAGATCATGACAATCTATCACAACATTTTAAGGATATACTTCATAGGCTACATGTCAAATTGTAAATATATAGTGACCACATGTAAAACATCACATACCCATAATGGTTAAATTTCGTAAAGGATTGCACCTTTAAAAGGTTTAATTTTTTACACCAAGTGGCACTAATAGGTGATCCATTTCTCAAGGTCTACACTAGACCATACACTAACATATGGTTATGGATGATGCATCAATTTCAAGTTCAATTTTTGAAAATATGCTCTAGGATAAATTAAATTCTTCTGGATTCTATTGGAAATGATGAAGTGTATTGGTTAACCATTGACCTAAATTTGTTAATGAATCAATGTTTTTAATTTATATAATTTCTTGTTGGGGGAAGTGGAGATATTTTTAATACTGACTATATCATTGGGTTTATAATATATTATCTACTTACCTTTTTATAGTGTTATATAACTTGTACCCACTTCCTCAAGTTGTGCAAGTAGAGATCTCATAGTGTGACACTCTTCATTGGATTGAATATTGAAGTTATGAATTAAGCACCACTTTATAATCTTGGACTGCTTGTTCTAATTATTTGAAAATTATTTTTCACTCTCTAGTATGATGACTCAATCAATAGACATACAAATATAAGGCCTTCAATGTAATTATTCAAATCATAAAATGTCCTCATATGGAAAGCAATTGATTGGTTTTAGGAAATCACAAAGCTTGGTGATTCTAATATTTACTACCCATTTTTGGTATTATGGTAGTTTTACTTGCTCCTAGTTTTATAGCAAATCTTCAATTATGAATTACATCATTTCTAATAGGCCAATATTTTTTCATAAGTGCTAAATATTTATGTTTCAAATTTGCCTCCACGTCATTTTGATCACTATGTCTTATATTTTATGCTATCACTTAACTCCTCAATTGTAGATCCTAGCATTGTTAAACCCAAAAAAAATACCACCATCAAGGTATTGGATGGAGTGATTAAGGATGAGGAGGTACAAGGAGGGATTGAGTAGAGATGGTGAGGGAGTCATTAGGGATGATGAGGGATGGTGAGGGTAAATGAGGGAGTGATTAGGGAGGATGAGGGAGTGATTAGGGATGATGAGTGATGGTGAGGATTAATAAGGGAGTGATTAGGGGTGATGAAGGATGAATAAGAAGTGATTAGAGATGATGAAATAGTGATTAGGGATGATGAGGGAGGTGAGGGTCGATGAGGGAGTGATTAGGGATGATGAGGGAGAAATTATAAATGATGAGGAATGGTGAGGGTCAATAAGGGAGTGATTAAGGATGATGATGGATAAGGAGGGAGTGATTAGGAATGATGAGGGACAATGAAGTGGTGAATAAGGATGATGAAGTGGTGATTAAGGATGATGAGGGATGGTGAGAGCCAATGAGGGAGTGATTAAGGATGATGAGGGAGTGACTAAATATGATGAGGTATTGTGAGGATCAATGAGGGAGTGATTAGGTATGATAGGGGATGAGGAGGGAGTGATTAGGGATTATGTGGGATAGTGATAGTCAATGAGGGAGTAATCATGGATGATGAGGGAGTGATTAGAGATGATGAGGGACAATGAGGGTCAATGAGGGAGTGATTAGAGATAATGAGGAAAGAGTGATTAGGTATGATGAAAGATCATTAGGAAGTGATTAGGTATGAGAGATGGATGATGATTAAGTGAACTTAACACAAAGTGGTTGTTTGATGTGTGTAGGTCATCAATGTGACATTATGCCCCAATTATACTACTTTGGAACAAGTTAAAAGTGAATGGTTTGCAAACTTCAATTTTGACAAGCTTAAGACTCCTATAAATTCAAGGAAGCAATCTAGAAGGCACAAAAACCTAAAAATGACTATACGTTTACCAAAAATAGACATCAATTAAAAATTTATACCCTAAAACCCCTAGGTTCAATAATAAGACCCTAAAAATGCCTAAGTACTGACTAGATTGAATTTTGAAAAACTATTTTCCACATCGTAAGGCATGTAACTGTGAGACCAAATCTATTAGATGCAGTGTGACCCTAATTTCTTATATATACTAAAATAAATTTAAAGTATAAGGAATATAAATGTAACATTTATATTTATATTATTACATTTATATTCCTTATAATTAACATTTACAATAGTAAATATCATCTTCAAATAAATATTAGCTTCATGTACATGTTCTAGTGTTTTTTTATGCAAAATAATAGGAATGCATATGTGTTCCTCATAATGTGTACATGTTACTCTTAATGCATACACATTATTAGGAATGTGTACACATTCCTAGGTTTAGTGATTCTAAGCCTAAACTCAAATAATGGGTAAGCATTATGACTATAATTCGTACATTCATTAATGGAAATGTCCAAAGAATTATCCCCCAACTCTATGCACATACTCATAAATGAACATAATATATGAATATAATTTGATTAAACTACTTAGGGGATGGGGCATGATGTCCATCAAGGCACCCAAGGAGGAGGGGGAAATGCATGAGGTCCCTCATGGCATCACAATATATATGTATAAGCAACAAGCAAGAGACAAGTGTCATGTCCATGACACATACATGAAAGCATACATACTAACATATAAGGCACATGAAGTAGGGCAAGGGGCCACAATACAAGGGACACGAGTACATGTCACTAAGTTTGAGAAAGAAATGCATACATGGGCATGTTCAAATTTACACATTGACAGAGATCAAGCAAAGTTGGCTAAGATCCACATGGAAATACATGTTCAAATGTCTACATACACAACCAAGAAGCACGTGTCCAAATCATACCCACAATGATAGGAATTTTATTAGAGCCATAAAATAATGGCATATTCAAATGTACTTGATTAGATGTAGAATCAAAGAGCCACAAACAAATATATAATAGTAAATCTAGAAATGAAATTATATATAAGCATGTGGTACAAATCCATATGTACATAAGCTAAACCTGAAGTAGTAACAGTCAACAAAAGATCAGTGTAGTATAGGATGATCAATATCAAGATATAATCAATGTTAAATCTATGTATATGAAGTTTATAAATATATAACCTATTGAATCATAATATGTGTGTATGATGTCCCCAATGGGATAATATATCATTGTTGAATCAGTTTATATGTGTATGTGCCCATAATGGCCAGATAGTAGCAAATTTGGATCTAGGTGGAGGACTTGAGTCCTGTAATAATCTACGAATAATCAAAGGGAACAAGTGAAGAATGTATATATGATAAAACTTACTACACTAACATAGATAACATATGTAGTACCTGGATAATATAAGGAATGTAAACATGGAAATGCATACAATCTAAAATTTATATTTTTGGAGAAAATATTTGAATGTTTTTATATTTTTGAACATATTATATTATTTTTGTGTTTTCTAAGTATAATATATGTACAAGAAACAAAATAAAGGAAAATATGTACAAGTAAGAGGAGAACATACAAAATGATGAGTCTTACAAGAGACTCACTATCAAGTTGACTTGTATCAAGTAAATAAAGAGTGATCACACATGATGTGAAATGAAGTATATGATATTTAGGAACTAGATGTACTAAATAATCTTTAGCTAAAACTAATTGTGAGGTGTAAATATGAATCTATCGAGCTAACTGAAATACTCTGTGAATTTTAGGGTTGTTGGGGATCCATTTGGTGGAAGACATTGTAACTTGTGAGGATGCTCTATGTTGAGCACTGTGGGGACTCAATAACACTAATCTAGGTGGGGATGGGTTAGAAAAAGGGTCTCTAGAATCCATAACATATCTCTGATGCAATGGTCTCTCTAATAAATGTCTTCTTGGGAGAGTGTGTGTATGTGGTAATATTGTATAAGTAGACCTAGCATGTATTATGGCTCAACTGACATCTAAGGTGTGTTAATGGATTATGTGTTTGGATTTGTTGATGGTGACTATTGTGTAGCTGATTATGGAGTAGGTAAAGGATACTCATATGGAAGGCCCTCATTTTTAACAACCTGATTATCTTTTATATATTTAAGACATCTTTGTATGGTGGAGGCGATGGATCAAAGTTATTGTATCCAAGGCCTACCTAATAAAATATTAAATTTTCTAACACTAGGTATAATTGTGAATCTAGTGGCCACATGTGTGGGACCAACATATAATGGAAGTATGATCTCCCAAATGGAGCTCTAGACATGGATACTAAAGCCATAAATAATTATATATGTTAAATAAATATTTTGATCTAAATATCCCAAGTGATGTAGAAGTGTAATAGTACACATATTAATGCTTGACCCATTATCAACCATGACACTCTGAATAGGATGATGATAAGTCATCATCAATGATCTCCTATTCTAAGAAAGTTAAGAGGCCTAATTGGCACTATAGATTGATACATACCAATGATATTATGTACAAGGTGTGTGTCTATTGTATGAGTATGATAGGATGCTAGTGGTGGATGTGCCTAATAAGTATAATGAACACCTGAAGTGTCTATTGTCCCACTAGCCACATGTTTTGGAAATGGATCAAAAAATATTTTCATTATTTTTTCTTTAATTGGTTGTGCTTTGGGTGTTTCTATAGGGGTGTTCACATCAATGATATTGTCATTTATCAAATCTTGGATCTTATGTTATAAGCTAATGCATCTATTCGTAGTATGACCAAGGGCCCTATGATAATCACAAAATGCATTTGAATCATAGTTGTTTGGAAGAGGCCCAGTCATATCAACCTCTTTTATGTGAGGGAGAGATATGGCATTGCATTCCAAAAGTTGTTGGAGAATGTGAGATAGCAGTTTAGGAAGATTCATAAAAGTTCTCCTTGGAGGAGCTGATAAAACCACATGGAGGACCTAGTTTTGAGGCTATGTTGACTATTATCTTTTACTTATTATTGTTTTCATTGGACCTCACATTATATGGGTAATTATTTTAATTCTTATTAGTGGAATATGATTTGGTTATGTATTTTAACTTGCCCATGGAGAGAAATTTGACTTCCCCGTTCCTTCACTATAAGGCATAGATCTATAAATGATGGAACCTTTTAAATAATATAGATTCATGTAATGATGGTAATAAAATTTACTTTAATATGTCCTAAAGTTATTTATCTTCCATGGGGATAGTCATCTTTGCTAACATGGTTTTATATCGCAAGACATATTCATATATTGACTCATTAGATTTTTATTTTAGTTAAATAACTTGAGCATACAAAACTTTGTCACTAATGTTGATTGAAAAATGTGCCAAAAACATATATACAAGTGGATTAAATGTTGTAATGGATTGATTAAGGATATAATAGAACCATTATAATGCATAGTCCTTTAAACTATAATGGAACAACTTAGTCAAGAGCCAATCATTAGAAATGTAGTACAAACATGTTATGTTAAAAAACATGTAGACGATGTTCTGGGTCACCCTTACCATCATATAGAGTAAACTTGGGTTCCAAAAATCCATATGGAAAAGGATTTACCCATATATGTTGTGCCAATATTATCTGTAGGAGAATATGAGAGTTTAAGGCATGAGATGGTCTAGTGGCACCCTGTTCAAGATGTAACACCTTGGAAAATAGAGAATGGGCTTAAGGGGTTATACATTTGGAAAGGAGGGATGTGTAATATCCATAGGAGGTGTTACCACTAGTGATATTTGGTTAGTTATATCTAGTTTTTATAGAATCTAAATTTCCCCAATAGTAGGTCCAATAATATTAGCTTCTGTGGGGTTATATGATCTACCAAGTGATGTGTTATTTATTTCAAATATAGATTTTCAAAATATGTGCATGATGAAGGGATATTCTCAAATTATATCTCTAAAAAATTTTAAGGTCTCATCCTTATTGATCAAAATATTATCATCATGGAGTGGGGGAAGTGTGTCCCAAGTCCCATCTTGTGTATCATTAAGATCTTCATTTTATTGTTCATGTTCCAATGTATTATCATTGAATTTCACATAATCAAGTTATGAAATATCAATTAGGGGAGTTTTAACTGGTCCTTTATCCATGGTATAAGTTCAAATGAAAGGAATATGGATATGCTCAATAGGATTACGACTAATCCTAGCACTTCTTCTTAAAGGAAGAGATATAACTTTTTGAGATGGAATATAGTAAACAAAATGAAAGAGTCCCTCTAAAGAATAATATATTAAATTTTAAAAAACTAACACAACAAATGGAAAAAGGAAAATTGAGGATACAAACCCTAGGAGTATTTAGGGCTAAGGTTTTTTCACTATTTTAAGTTTTTCGGGTTCACCAAATGATTTAACTATTTTTGGAATTAATATAAAAACCCTTAGTCAATAAAAGAGTTGAGTAATAAATTGAAGAATAAATTATTACAATATCAACAACCACTAATTTTTACAATAATTGACTTGTTTGCTTAGCCTATAAATAACAATGAATTGAAAAGGGTGTACTTAGTTGGAAAATATGACTAAAATGGACAAGTGGCTCACTGGAAATTGATGTAGAAGAAACGTAGAGTCTTGTTGGTAGATAACTTTTGTCGTAACCCTCTTTAAACAATAGCATGACCCTCTTTGCCAATATCACACTACATTATTGACTTTCTATGCAATATTATTGACCTTATGCAGATGAATCAATTAAATTTTGGGCATACCTTCACTCTATTTTGGGAAACCCATACTTATGTGATCGAGACCTAGATTGTTGTTTGTGCTTCATTTTGACTGATTTCATTATGAAACCCTAAGCCTTCATGTTTGTTACGGTTTTGACAAACACAATTGTAATAAGAGTGGCATTAATCGGGGAGGTTAGACATGACCTTTACACCCTATGTGTTGAGTGTTGCATACATACCAATAACTCGAAAGGGGGGTCAAGCCCAATGTAGTTATCCTAATCTAAGTGTTGGTGCAATTGAGAGTGGTGCTAGTTTGCCTAAGTATGAATGTTATCTTTACGTGTGACTTGAAAATATAAATCTGAGTTACACTGAGCTTTGGTCTATTGTATATGGATGTATACAAACATAGGGGTAAATATGGATTAATAAACATAATTTTCACAATTATTTTTGAGCTTGTTCATGATAGTTTCCATCTAAGGGATAAATGAATGATATTTGTCTTTATATAGTGTTATGATACTAGTCAACACATGAAATGAGTCTAGGTTGACGTTAAGATGCTTTAAGGAGTGGAAATATATCCATTAGGGGAGAAAGAAGCTAAGGTTAAATAACATTTACCCCTTTACCAATATCACACTGTGTTATAGACCAAAGTGGTTATGTTATTATCTAGGTGGTTGACACATGTGAAAAATGATCAGGGATGCCCAAGTGAACCATCAATGCAGCTTTTGGTATATGTGGGCATGGCCTAAATGCACATAAGAGCTAGAAAAGGATCAAAATAGGCCCTAAGATAGGCCTAGGGATAAGATAAGGATAGGGTGGTCTCAATTGACACTCATTGCATTAAATAAGATCTTATGGGACTAAAATAATATTGAGGTATTTAACCAAGAGTAGGAAAGATAAAAAGAATGTATGTAGAAACAATGAATTTAGGGCTCCCTCTTGGTAGATATTACTGACCATGTCAATTTGTAATTAGTATTTCAAATGATTTAAATTTTCACTATAATCTTGAAAAAACTTTGAATGAAACTACTTGGCTTCCTTAATTTACATACATAAAAATGGATACTTAAAAAAATAGATGAATATGGCTAGCTATAAAATTAATATGAATAAAAACTAAATAAAATACTATGGTGTATGTCACAAGAAAACAACATACCACTAATTCCAAAAACCAATTTAAATAAATCATTTTTCAGCTTTGGTGGGTCCTGCATTTGAATGGAAAACTTCTCTTGAGAATCAATAATACTTTGCTTTTCAATTTGAGTTGTGGCAGGGCCTCTAAAAATTTAGCTTTATTACTCTAGGGACGCTACCGATTTTTGAGATTCTTTTCAATTAATCTCTATGTTTGACATTTCCTTAGGATATTATGATTAAATTTTTTTAATTTTTTTTTTTCATGATATATAAATTTTACATGTGATACTAGTATATTTTTTTTACTTCATTTAAGATAATAATCACTAAAAAAATCAATTGATGATAATGATTGCATCATCACCAAGTGTTTCCATTGGTAAGCAATTCCTTCATGTAAAGTTATTAAGGATGGGCCTTGTGTTGAATCCAAAATTTTAACTAAGTATTTTGGATTTTGGTGCAGAACCAGCTCGGCCCAAGAGGAGCATGGTGTAGGAGGACCATGGCATGGAACCAGCTCGGTGTGAGATATCAGGCATAGGAAGACCATAGCATAGAACCAATTTGGCATAGGAAGACAACAACATAGAACATCATGTTGTGAGAAGACCCAATCAAATAAGAAGCATAAAAAAGGGAGGAATCGAGAGTAAAGGACTCGATATATCATGAAAAGACTTGGGGAGAATGATGGAAGTAGGAAATAGTTGAGGAGTGATTATCAAGGACAAAATAGACTTTAATCATAAAATGAGTTTTGTACTGGTCCAAAAAAAGGAAGACATTTAGCAACAAGGATCTAGCACTAAATGAGAATATAGGGGCATGAAGTCCGAGGTCCTAAGGATAAAATAAGTAAACAACTGTTATGACTCTTAGTCTATTGGATATCATTGGCCAATCACCTAAGCGTCATAAATAATGTAACAACTTAGTTAGGGAAAACAAGTATAAATACCCTTATGTAGAGATGGATAAGGCTGGCTAAACATTGGTATTATGTAACGATTGATTATGGTAATAATAAAATCATGAAAGTTACTACTATTTCTGATGTTATGCTATAGTTGTTAGTATAGTTGTAACATTGAGTTATCAATACATTTTGTTATGTAATATGTGGTTTATATTTGACTATAATTAATAGAATATGCATTATATGAACTTGTGTAATCAACACTTTGAATGTCATGGCAATTATCTTTGTATTCATATTTGTTTGCATAGTTAAAACAAGGTTCACAGTCATGTATTTCCTTTTTTGTGTAATTGATAATTAATATATATGAAAAGACACCATTATATGACAAGTGTGTTACTACACAACATAACCCATGGGAACTGGTTCCTTGTTATGCACTTCAAGTGAGTGTGCAAGAGTTTAGTCTTGCATAAAATGCTAGTGCATAAGCTTTTTGGGAACCAAACACTTTAGCGCCCTAAGGAAAATTTGATAAAAAAGCCAAACATTTTGACTGTTTCTATAACCCGTAACATTTTTTGCATAATAATGGAAAATGCTTAAATGTTTATCCCTTGATAATATTGAACAATGACATACCAAGTTCAAGGATATTTTTTCAATTGACTATCTTAAACCAAGAGTTTTTGCATGTGCATGGGTTGAACAAAATCTCTATATCTCATTATATGAAACTTTCTCTATCGAAGTCCTTTTTCATTTACATGGTTGGCTCTCAACCTATGCTCAAGACCGATCATGAAATTTTGGAAGGAGGCAAGCTTCGATGATAGAGCATCATATGGATTTAGAATATTTGGGAGCACTGTGGACATGAGATGTTAATATCTATTGGAGAGTGGTGTTGAATAACTACATATTATAATATGTTGTAACCACTTCCTCTTATCCTAAAGAAGCCAAGTTCTAGTTTGTTTGATAACCATGTGGTTGGTATATAAGACACTTCACACTAAAATTAAAGAAGTTGTTTATTAATTACAAACTCAAAACTCTACCTATGGAGGGCTAAACCTATCCTTGCATGAGCCACATAGTTAGGGGGAAATGCAGAGGTGTTATTGAAGAATTGTTGGTTCAGAATGGTATTCAGTCAATAGGAATTGAGAAAGCATATATATGATGATGTTCGGTAAAGGATTATAGATGGAAGAAAAGTAAGAAGGGGATGAGAGGACTCAGGAAGTTTTGTTAGGATCTATAGAGAAGTGGAAGGGTAAAAGGAAGATTCACCAAATTTTAGACCATAACCAATGTTAGTTTTGTCATATGTGGGAGAAACTAGTTGGATAGTAGAGACTAAAGAACCAAATTTAGACCAACCTAGTTCCCCAACCATACTGTGTGCTCATGATTTTGAGCTATATGATTTACTTATACATAATTGGGATATAGATAGTGTAGAGTTAGATATTGATCTTGTAAGATAACCTATTATTGGGCAAGTTTTAACTCATAGTGAATTGATACTTTCTCTTCATTTTCAAGGAAATTGAATGGCCCAACTTGGTATGCTTAGTGGACTCATCATTAGTAGTGGGTAGAGTATTGGTCCAAGTATTATAAATCAACCTTTTGCTTTGCCCAACATCTCAGGTGCTACTATTGGATGCACAAGAGGTGGACTACGAGGCAGAATAGGAGTAAGTGGTGGACTTCCACCCCAAGAGCAAGACTTGGGAGTTCTTAGTAGCCACCATTAAAGTACCTCAACTACCAACTGTGTATTATTAAATGATGCTTCATTTACCTGAATATTAGGGCATGAAAAATGTCACATAACATGTTCATAAGTTTGAACTCATCTAGAGGGTGCATGTTATAACTTCTTATGAGCGAAAGGCAACACAATTTACAACCACACTTCTGAAAAAACACAAAAGTGGTATAGGAAGTATGACCCTCAACAAGTGGTAATTGACTATGACCAAATCAAGATAACATTTCTTCAAGAATTTGATATTCCAGAGTTTGAGCAACAAATTATTGATGCACTAAAGGATATAAAACAAGAGCTCACTAAAAGTGTATAGGAGTATGATGCACGATTCAAAACACTCTTGTCTAAGCTTTCATTTGATATTAATGTTTTTTAACATGCCTAATGGTTTGTGGGAGGCTTTTTTCTTCCCTTTAGATGAATGTTATCTCAAAGGACCGTTACCATCCCGTATGAGGCCCTAGAAGCTTCCCTCCATGTTGAAGCTATTGGTAGCATTGACACTTGAATCAGTCCTTTTATAGAAGCTCAGATAACTTTATGGCATCACAATTATAAATTTTGACTACAAATAATGATTACAACACTTGTAGCAGTCTTTGGTGTATTGATTGTGAATATAAAGGTCAAAATAGAAGCAACTACCCTCGTAAGAACATCCACACTGTATTAAAGAAGTCTTGAAATATTTGACATGAAGAGTATGATGCCTGCTCTTGCCCTCTGTTATAAAGGGACACACATACTAAAGTGTTTGATTATTGTAATATATGTGATGCTTATACCCATGACACAAATGATTGTCAATTGATCAATGATATACATGAGGCATCTATGCATGGTATGCATCAAACGTATATCTCAAACAATCAAGATAATGGTGGATATAATGGATGAGGGCAAAGATGGGGATGAGGTGGTGGCCATTTTCTGCCATGAACATGCTATAACTGTGGATCTCCAAATCACTATCAATGTGATTTTTTAGTCTATCCAACATGTGATTTTTGTAAAAGAGAGCATCGTTTGGAGGAATTCCCTAATTTGTACACAACCATCACTAAAGAAATAAATGAAAAAGGTGTTAGTATGATTTGCATTGATAAACCTAACTATAAATCATGATCTATCACTCTGATGGGCCAAAAAGTTAGTATCACCACACACAGTGGAGGACATTCTAAGTCTACATCTATTCCACCTATTGAGAAGGTATAGTGGAAAAAGCCTTGTGCAATAAAGTATCCTGATGCCCAGTAATAGAAAGACATGCTCCAAGATACTATGACCTTGGTATGGGAACTACAAGGGTAAATTTAGTTTCTTAAGGACCGAGATACCACCTAACATACTAATTTTTAAAAGGCCATGGAATCTCAACATGTGGCAAAGTATGATTTCCAATAAATTTGCAAGCATCTATTAAAAGAAGATATAGTCCCAAAGTTGAGTAATTATATTAAAAATTAGGAGCCAAGGCCAACTGGTGATCGACCTTAATTACCAAGGCTAACTAAAGATCATCAATTAAATCATGCTTGATGATAAGATACTCCTATTCCTCCAAGCCCTCAAGAGGACAAGGAAATACTAGTGAACATTGCCATCAATGGTTGGGTGATCCAAGAATTTTGGTTGACACTAGTGCTAAGGTCAATGTCCTCACAAAGTATGCATGGTAAAAAATGCTAGCCCATCATTATAACCATCACCTCACGTATTTTTTATGGCTAATAAAACTCGTACTCTACCAATTAGCATTCTTAAAAATGTAACTATCGATATCCTTGGGGTACCTTTCAAAGTCAACATTAAAGTTCTAGAATTGGCTGAAGTTGATGATTTTATATTTCTATTGGGTCGTCCTTGGTGTTACGTAAAAAACATTAACTTAAGCTTCAAAAATCAATATATCAATTTTGAAAATATTGACCAGTGAGTCATCATCCCGTTGGACCAAGTACATGGGCCCCTATATGTAGAACCTCTTAGCACAAATGAAGTTATTAATCATATCAACAATGTCATAGCAAGATATGGTGAGCATCATGATCCTAATCCTAATGTCATCCTCCAATGGATATAAACATAGTCTCTTTTTACTACTACAAGTAATGCTTGTAATTGTTGGGCCCATGGTGAAGGAATTTTGTGTTAGTACCACAAATTCCATATATTTGTTCATCTTATTATTGGACAAGTCATGCAAGGACTAAGTATGACTATGCGACTATAAATGCTTGATGATGCTCCATAGTTTCATGGGAAAATGTCAATCTACAACTTCATCTAGCGATTCAAAGCCTTCTATGACTCTAATAATAATCATATGCATTCACTAGTTCACCTTTTTGATGGCACAGCCACAAGGTGGTGGCTAACTCATAATGAGTGTCTTCTTCATTGGGATCAAGTACATTCTACTTCACATCATTAGTTTTAACATGAAAACCACATCTAGGGTACAATTAGCTATAACGAAGTTTGAGCACCAAAACCACACCTATAAGCTTGTGAAACCATGTGGTTGGCTGAGGAATCTTTCTTCCTAGAGTACCTATGGGTACATGATTTTTAAAATACTTTACGCACTTATGCCAGAGCATGATATGTTCATGAATAATGACATTTAGGTACCCATTTCTAGCATTTTTTAAAAAATAACATGGTTTTGGCATTGTCTTACTCATCCCCAAAGATCGACTTGCGCCTTACACTCCAAGCCATATGTCAAGCAGTTGTTGGTGACCCTAGTCCTATCAAGGATTGGATATGACATATACATGGTATAATATAAGAAGGCTTGGTTATTTTTGATTATACATTTGTGTAGTCCTTTGTTATACCAGAACCTACCCTCAATCAAGTGCATTGTGACTAAATTCACAAAGGAAAGCAAAAACTAGTGTTTCATGTTGATGAAGGAGAAGGGTCTGAACCACCTGAACCATTGACAAATCATTTGGATGTCCCAATAGACAATGGTACTCTAACTATTCATGATATTGATATTAATGCAAACCACCCATACTCATAACCTCTTTAATCCATCTAGTGCAACATCGGCATGAAGCACCAAAGATAGCAACTATTAGTAACTACTGGTCTGAAACTGAGATTTCAAAAATATGTGAGTTTATAAAATAATACAAAGATGTTTTCCTAAGGAATTATAGTGAGATGAAAGGTTTTTATCCATATTTAGGAAAAATGTATATCAAATTGGTTGAAGGTGCTCAACCAGGGAGGAAATGGCCATATAGGATGAATCCAAATTTATGTACATGGGTGAAAGGGGAAATTGATAGTATGTTGTATATTGGAGTTATAACCCTAATTGATGAGTACAAGTGGGTTAGCCTCATCATAATAAGTATAAATAAAGATGGGCACATTAAAATTTGTGTTGACTATTGAATACTTAATTCATCTTGCATTACTGATCCTTTTCCAATGTCGTTCATAGAAGAAATCCTTGAAGGTGTTGCTGGGTGTGAAATTTACACTTTCATAGATGGATTCTCTGGGTACCATCAAGTATAGATCATCAAGGAGGATCCACCTAAGACTAAATTTACTACCAAATAGGGATATTTTGTATATACCATCATACCATTTGGGTTTAAAAATACACCTATTGTATTCTCCCATATAGCCATTGAGGCCTTTAAAGATTTCATCCATAAATTCCTTTAGGTTTATTTGGATGACTAAATAGTTTGTCCTAGTGAAGGACCACTATTATAATATAAGGCTTATGCTTGAGCATTGTTGAGTGCTTCAAATTTCACTTAATCTAAAGAAATGTCTTCTTTCTACACCATTCAGTGTTCTTCTTGGTCACATTATCTGTTATGATGGACTTCTGGTAGACCCTACTAAGGTAGATGTCATTCTTCATCTACCAATGCTGACATTCTAGCACATAATTTTCACCTTTCTAGATCATACTAGGTACTATCAAAAATTCATTTGAGGTTATGTAAGGATTGATGCACCATTAGAGGAACTCTTAAAAAACAATGAACAATTTATTTGGACCCATTCTTTCCAAGAAGCCTTTGAATCCTTAAAGGACAAGCTTGTCACTGCACTAATTCTCTAGTTCCATGATTAGATTAAACCATTTCATGTCCATGTTGATGCTTCTGGAATGGCCATCAATGCAATCCTTACACAATCTGAATAAGGTCACCTTGATCATCCCATTTATTTTGTGAGTATAAAACTTACTCCATATGAGATAAATTACACGATAATAGAGTGAAAAACACTTTCCATGGTTTATGCTTTATAAAAAATTTGATAGTACCTATTGGCGACTCCTTTGTGTATACAGACCATGAATCTTTGAAATATCTAGTTCATAAACCTATGTTACATGGTTGCATCTACTGATGGATTGTATTGTGCTAATAATGCTAATTCTCTATCATGGTCAAACTAGGTAAGACCAATTGTGGTCCTAACCATCTCTTAAGAATTGATCTCGTTGAACTAGCATGAGACATTGAAGATGACCTTAATGATGTAAAATTGTTTCATGTTTCATGTGTTCTTGAGTAGTTATAAGATATAATAGCTTTCTTAACTACTGGTATAATTCTAAATTATTTGAATCTACAGACTAAGAAGCAACTAGCCATCTATGTTGCACCATTCTAGCTCATTGGAGGGGATCTCTACAAGATTGAACAGGATGAAATCCTTTGACATTGTGTCATGAAACATGAGCATATTAAATTACTCCATGAAGTTCATGAAGGAATTATTGGTAAACACTATGTTTTTGAGGCTATTGCGCATACTATTAGCCAGACTATGTTAGCTTACCAGTTTTCAAGATGTCAAGCTCCATGTTAAATAATGTGATATTTGTCAGTGCATGGGGAAACCAAATCTTTAGGATGACATTCCATTACATCTTTTTTTTTTACAAGAACCATTTGAAAAATGGGCTATTGATTTTGTCAGCCCCATCAACCCAACTGGATGATGTACAGGTTCCTGATATATCATAATAACAACTAATTATCTCACGTGTTGGGCTGAGGCTATGCCAACAAGGGATTATACTACAAAAAATATTGTGCACTTCATATGGGAACATATCATAACCCACTTTGGTTGTCTATTAAGTTTTACTAGTGATCATAGTACACACTTCCTCAATGAGATTGTTTGTATATTACTCATTGAGTTCATGATTTCCTATCACAAGAAACACCATATCATCCCCAAGCCAATGGCACTGCTGAGGTATTTAACAAAATATTGGGTACAACACTTACAAATATGTATAATATTGGATGCATCGACTGAGACGATCAAATGTCTATAGTAATTTTGGCTTATTGGACAACTTATAAGCACCTCAACAAAATTACACCCTTCAATATGGTTTTTGGAACTAAATCAGTTCTTCCAATTGAATTCTTAGTACCATCTCTTTTCATTGCACGTGTTAGACAATTAGATGATGAATTATCATTGAAATAATGTTTTAATACTTTGTTATGGTTATATGAATCACATTTCCTTACTCATTAGAGTCAAGATATGGAGAAATGCAAATAAAATCCATGACATGATCTCCACCTTAAACACAAGACATTTACCCTAGGAATAAAAGTTTTACTCTATGACTCTAAGTTTGCATGCCACTCTAGGAAGCTCTATGTCCACTGGGATGGTCCTTTTGTTTTTCATAGTATGCATCCTATAGGTGTATGTCATTTACAAATATTGGATGGCCAATTTCTTCCTGATCACTATAATAGTAGTCATCTAAGGTCGTATTTCTCCCATTCAAATTTTTAATTTCCTTTGTATCAATAAGGTGTATGCCATTAGTTTACAATTTATTATTTTCAATAAAGTGTTTCCTTAGTTGCGTGCCCCTTTATTTTATTTTATGTTCTTTTTGTAACTTATTACTTATGATTTCATGGAGGACCATGACACATATTTAGTGTGGGGTAAGGGGTGTTACATGTATTGGTAAATGGTCTATAGGGATGCACGCACAATTAAAGAGGTCTAAGGATAAAGATTTTTTCCAATTGTATGAATGTTCAAAGCATTTTACAGTTGTCATGCACTCTAAAAAAAGCAAGGGATAATACATGCCATTAATATAAAGAGATAGTACCTCCTACTTTGATGATAAAGTAGATGTAGTACCTGGAAATGGTGTTGCATGCAAAAAAATGGGTATCAAATGTACCCACTTGTACCAATTTTTACTATAACCACTACCAATCAAGAAATGAGGTTGAGCTATAGAACAACTACCAATTTGAGTGCCAAAACACATAAAGTGATTTGGTGTATGACTTTAAAATCTTTAATTCCTTAGACTCTATAGAGCTCTTTTAGCTATTTAATCTCCCATATTTTGTAAAAGTGGTAGAGGCAATAAAATTTTTGCTTTCATGCATTAATGAGGACTATATTTATTTTTTTGGGCACTGCATGAAGATTACACCTGAAATAATAAGCAAGGTGTTAGGGTTGTAATGCTCTCACATAGACCTTGAATTTGATTTAGAGGACTTAAAGGAGATAGAGAAGACTGTCACAGCATTGGATTACTAGAAATAAGGCCATGCCATGCTCATTAAAAACTTACAAGACCCTACCTTCTAAGTAGCAACATGCATCATTATGACCAAGATTGGTGGTACTGATTGATGGAAAGAGGCGCACATGGCTCACCTATTTATCACCCACTAGGTAACTAAGGGGATAAAATACAACTGAGTAATGTATTTTTCCAACAAAACTATACTAGATGTAGAGAGGACATATTGAATACCTAGCCATAGGTTCCTATGGGGCATATTTATTTTATTGATTGTAACAATCCTGCTGGGGTCAACTAAAATATGTGAGAAATTTTTTTAATTAAATACATATACCAAAAATAGATTACACCATGATAATATATAAAAACCATCTAGAGTACTCAATGTGTGATAATAGAAACAATCCTAATACATCACATATCACACATCTCTAATATCATGAGAGCACATCATAATGCAAGTATAGAAATTAACTATATCAACTCAACCACAGTTGATACAAGTCTACAACCACTACTATCAATTTACAACAATAAGTAATTACAACTCTCATGACAATAATCAATAATTAGTATAATATAATACAATGTACATATAAGATATATGGCTCCCCCGAAGCATAGTTCCTAAACTTAAGTATCTGTGGCAATCTCAAAGTGTTGTATCGATAAGTAGTACTACCATGGAGAGGGAAAGCATCATCTGAGATATTTTCTACATCAATTATAGACCAATGATCCCCTACACTAATCCCATCAGGAAATGTCTCTCCCTTCATGGATGAATAGATAGTGACGATGTATAAATCCAGAGAGACAAACAAGTACCCATGTGTTGTATGATTTCTAAACTAAACATGCAATGTATCATAGAAAACTATTCTATTTCAAGATATCGCACAAACATGTAAACCATACTCATGAAATGATAATGTCTCACTAAACATACTTTATCTAAAGTTTTATGAATAATAAATAATAATGATCTATAGATCAATCAAATTTATACACACCACTCGATTAGATTGCCTTCATCTATCATTATGATGATAGTAAGCCAGTGAATTACATCTCACTCCTTAATTTGTATTAGTAATGCATATTGGTCAAATATAATTCAATCAAAAGATTCATTTAAATTACATCCTACTAGAAAACACATCATATAACATGCTAAACATAGGAGTATCCAAAACATACATTTATTCCATCAAATATATGAATGAATCTTACATTATTTTATATCCTATACTAAAAAAAATAACTACAATTTATACCATCCAGGTAAATACACATTTAACTTCATATTTTCTCTACCATAATTAGTTTTCAAACATACTACACCCTGTAATAACCCATATTACCATAGTCTAGTATGTTAAGACATAACTTCTAGTTTTTCCACAAACAGTCATATAAAGTAGTCTTAAATACATGAAAACATAAGATTTTATTTAAACAACTAGACATAACAAAACAAGTCATGATTTCCATGGAACATAGTAATATTCCATCTTAGCATATGCTACACTCCCAAATATTGTATGAATGCACACACAAAGTCTAAAAAATTATCATAAAACACCCTATTCATAGCAATAACCAACATGCATACATTAACTTAGCCAAACATAGATGTAAGTGTAGACATAACAATTACAAGATGTACCATTCAGGTACAACATACTCTTATACTGTAATACTCTATGATATCCCATACTATCATCATTCACAACTACATAAATCACATAACCTAACTTACGATTTCAAGAATCAAATGATCCACATAGATAACAAGTATGAGATTATACCACCCAAGTATACCCTAAGTTTAAACTACATACTAGCTTTCTAAACCAATATAACATATAAAAAGACATCATGATGCACCATTAAGTACTATATATAACCAAGCATTTATACATATTAGCACTCTCTTAACATGTACTCCACATAAGTATTCAATACTAAATACATATAACTAACAGCCAAATTAATTATTTGAAGAGGAATAAAAACTCATAAAATCCATTATATCATTCATTTGAACATCTCATTCTATTTTCTAAAATACTTTTAAAATAGATATAGTTTAGGTCCTTCGAACATCTAATGACTAGATAAACCATACTTCTAGCTACTTAGGCATATGTCCCAACATAGCGAATTCCATTATGTAATTATGTTGCATACTTTAATCTTAGTATAGATATAGCAAATAAAACTCAACACATAGGTTATTCTAGACTAGCATTTGATATATGTCTTAAGAGTTTGAATGCACACATTCACTAACTTAATTATATGCAATTATTTAACATAGTTTATATTCTACCCATGGAACATAATTGCAAGAATACACCCTTATGTTCATTTTTACACTATTAGTTACATTATCACCTTTTTTTTCACATTAAGCATACCGTAACTTGTTTTAATGTTATGCTCACATCCTACCTTTTAGTTCACCTTTATATATAACAAGTATCCTGCACCCATAATAGTGAAGTCTTCATCGGATTTACTATTCATCCCATGTTTCATTAATCTTAGTAAAAGCCCTCAATTACTAACCTCATATAATACCTATGGTTATACATATTCCAAGTGAGAATTTATGAGATTATTTCACCATTTAAATAATGGGAGAGTGGACTATGCTTTTATAAACTCAACATGCATGTTAAATCAATCTGAGGTCCCTATAAAACCTATGGCTAATTCTAGGTCATGATTCTCATTCATAATCTACCCTCTAATCATTATATATAACCCCAAATTGAAATACCAATCATACAGTTAGGCTCATAAACATAATTTGATGACCCACCTAAAATTAAAATCGGTGATTCAAATATAATATACATTTGACAAGTAGATTTTATATATCTCAAAGTACCTGTTACAATGACGCCATGCTCATGGTAGCCATATCCTAATGAATACAAGATGTGTGTGGGTAATAAAGCCTTTATAACTTGATTCCTTGCCACATCCTATATTTATCCATTAATAATTATATTGTAACATATAATTGTAATATTAGTGTTGAATTTTGAGTCACTATAACATATATAAACCATGAAATATTCCACGTTGTATATTACATATGGTCCACAGAACATAGGTTATATATGAACCATGCAATTGGGATAATCTAGAATATTCTACATTTTATATTCCACTCAAGTAGCCGTAATACTAATAATCTAAATTTATTTGTTATCCATCATATTAAAAACTACAATAACAGAAAAACATAGCCTATATAAATTTTTGTCTGGATTAAGTGGGTACAATAATTATGATCAGACTAGAAAATAATGAGATAGATGCCTTAATGAGATTTTTAGCAATGCCATATATCCATTTAGATCCTTCCATATTTGTACGAAAAAGGGAGATCTTGAACAGTTAGTATTTGCACAGTTTGAATCATATCAATTTCCATATAAAGATTGTGAATAATATTTCAGAGATCCTATTTCTATCTGCATATTATTTTAATATTTTATAATTTAAATACTTATGGATTGTTGTATTTGCATAGCCTGGCTAACTTAGGGAACTGAAGGAAATAGATAGTAAATCTTCTCTTATTCATCATGAGAATCTAAGCATGCCGCCATATATTAATTTCATATTGGGATGCATAATGACATATCTCAGTAGTTTAATAAAAACCAATGACTTATATAGTCAACAAATAAATCAAATTCATATTGTTTATAATGGGTAAACATACAACATTATATATTTACATAAAATATAGTAATGTCCTCTCCCCTATTTTATTTTTAACATAGTAGTTTGGTATAAGATGCCTTTAATTAAGGTAGTGAATCACTAAAAGGTACGATTATATAGGATGGATGGAATAACGACTCAACAATCCATAAATGTATATATCTAATTATAACATAACTTTGGTGCTAACAACTGCCCTCCATAAATCACAGCTAGAATAATAATTTTACCAAAACAATAATAATATGAACTATATTCAAACTATAAAATTAATATGTTTTAACAATAATAAATCATTGATAATAATAAGTAAATAATTACAATAATGAATTTATGGAGATCATTGTGCACTTTTCGTTGTAATAATAATATTACTTCATTGATGATAAATCATTGAGATCATTACGAACTAATGTTGAAAACATACCTTCATGTTTATGCTTATTATATTTTTTGTAAATCATAGCTATAATATGTTTATTTACTTCTGCCATAGCTCTCATTAATTTTATGTTTACAGATCACTGATCTAAATAAGTATGTCATATGTATAACATATTAAATTATTGATTATACCCTTGGTTTATACACATTCTACAGCTCAACCTCTTAAATGGGAGTCTAATTATAATTGGTTTAATATATATAATATGTATTTATGTTTCTATACATTCTAACAGGTGAAAATACAATTATTAATATAGATTGATAAATAACAAAATTCAAACGTGAAGCCTACCTGGAAAAATACTTCGTTATTCCTTCTCTGTTACTTGCTCATCTTCCCCAATCCTTCTCCTCTGCTCTACTCAGCATTGTTGCTTCTCATTTCTCCCCTCTTGCCTGAGTATCATTATTCTCATGATGATTACATTTCATAGTTTTCCACCTCTTAACTTAGGTGTAGCCCTTTGTTTCAAAGCTATCTTTTTTTTTCTCACTTTCATTGCTTTCTTTCTTTCTATTATTTTATTTTATATTTTTTATTCTTTTTTATTTTCTAAATTTAATCTTTACTTTTCCTTTTATCTTTTATTTTTTTCTCCAAGGCTAATTCTATTTTATTTATTTTAACATTAAATATCAAAATGTCATAATTTTATTAAATAAATTAGCATCCTAGATGCCAGGAGGGTTTAATAATATCTCTATTAATTAATAACCTCAAATTTATGCAAATGAATTTCTAAAGGCATTAATGATCACATGCAAAACATACTAGAAGAAATCCACAAAATCCTTAAACTTATGCTAGTAAACTATACAAGCAGAAATAAACATAGTATGTTACCCACTTCATTATGCATTTTTAATATGTGCTAATTATGGTGGTGTGTGTGTCAGGTTTTTACCAAATCTCTGTCAACTTTTGACATCTCTATCTACGTCACCCTCTCTGATGATGTTATCCCTCTAACACTCTCTGAGGGATGAATTATTTTGTGTCCACCTTACATCAAAATATGTAGTTAGACCATAACAGACATGATATATATTCATCATAAAATATAGTTAAAATGATAAATCAACATGATCATAAAGTAAACATTTACTTACAACTAACTCATAGCAAGTTGATCATGTAACCTAAGTAATATCATGTTGTCCCATATCAACATATATCTCATAGCTTAGTTAAAAATAGCCAAATCTAAATTTATCAACTATAGGTATCCACAGATAATCTAATAAGTTTTCCTGAAATGGAATCAGGATGTAACATCCTTCCCCCCTAAAGCTAGTCATCATCCCTGATGACTCTTATTCAAACATAAGTTCTAAATTAAAAACATTATTTAACAAAGTAGTAACAAGGTATACAACATCAAATTAAGCAAATAAATAGGAAATTACCTATAAAACTCACTTTAGTTTCTTCAAGTTGTACTATTCCTAGAGTATTAGTCCCACCAAACCTTGCTCTATAACATCTCATTATTATGCAAACAAAGTTTGTGAGTATTACTTGCTTTGAATGTTCTAGTCATGACCACCTTAGGGTCTAGAACTAATAAGAGAAGTCTATATACAATAGGGTTGACCAATTCTATTGCCTTAAAGGGTCCCACACATCTCAGTGAAAGTTTTACTAACTTTCTAAAAGAACATGAGATCATCATACAAGACAAAATAAATGACCAGGAAGAGTTCTGCAAAATCTTCCATCCCTCAACACATCTTTCTATCTTAAAGAGTGTTTTCCTCATTTCAAAGAAAAGTGATTAGGAAACTTGGCAAACGTAATGTGTATAATTTAATGTTATCGCTACTCCATGTAGCTCTTGATAAGTATAACATGTCAATATTATCACTACTCCATAAAGCTCCTCACAAGTATGATGATGAATAAGAACTAAAAATACTACTTTTTTAATGTATACAAAATTAAGGAATAAATATTCCATCGTATACATGCATATATGGCCATATGACTAAATTTGACAAGTCTATATCTCAATCTTAAATTTGATAAATCCATCTATCATATCCAATCTTAGTAACTACCAAGTCAATGTGAGACTAAGTAGGATCCACTCCTGTCGGTTAGTACTCACATTCCTAATTCACCACTGTTCCCTTAGGTCTCCACAACCTGATGATCTTCAAAATGTGTATAATATTCAATGAACCACAATTTCATACTATCAGATCATATAAAGCAATTATACATGCTAAAAAATTCTTGATGTATCAATATACATACAAGATAAATCATACAATTAGTTCGTAATTGTGTTAAGTTTCCACTAGGTAAGCATAAGCTAGTATCATATTACACAACTTAACTTATAGTGTTATGTTCTTAGTTAAGAGGAAATATTGTTAAAATTAACATAACATCAAAGGCCAAGGATCACACCATCCTTTCAACCTTATACAGGAAACAAGAGAGACATATCTCCCTGCTTGCTTGGCTAGAATGCAACAAATTGAAATTTTATCTCAACCCTTAGATTGACAAGATGTTATGCATATCTTATACCCTACTTTCTTTCGATTAAAGGTAAAAAGATAAATCTTCAAAACAACATGCTTTAAGCTAAAAAGAGAATAATATCAATTTAATCAAAGGTGAATAAGAACATAATAATTATAATCAACATATAGTTCTTAATCTAAAATTTAATAAATATTCAAAGTTTGCCACTCCACATCGTCTAAAATAATAGTTTAGATAAAGTAGTGACCCTAAATAGTCACAAGTGAAAAGCAGAGAACTATCATCTGAAAAATAAAACTCCTACATACCCTCGTAAGGTAAAAATAAAACACTGTAAATGTTTCCAAATCACTACCTACATACCAAAAATGTAAGTATATTATCACAATCTATTTCCATAACTGGGAGAAATAAAATACTAATCACAAATATGTAACAATTCATCCAATCCTAAATATTCTCTCTCAACAAGAGGTAGAAGACATTCTCCCACAAAATTCAAGGGAATATAACCAAACAACATTTCAAAAACAAGTTCCCATTTAAGAGCACATGATATCAACATCATAGAAATATACATCTTTTACGTGGCTTATAATGATGTCAAAACAAAGTGAGGGAGTGACAACTCACCTCTATGCTAACTATGAAGGATGGCACTTCTTCTTAATCCACATAACTTAAGGGTGCCAATCCATCAATAGACTCATAACACAAAGTAAATTCCCAACCAAGATAACAACATTCTACTACAAGATAATTCCCACTACCCTAGGTGGCACTAACTAAAAATGGTCTTATGAGATTTTCCATTTCTAGGATTAGTGAACACAAAACACAAAAACTAAAACACATTTACATAAGTGAGAAGCATCCCATGCTTATTAAACACTCACAAAACAAAAATGGTGAAGGTAACTTGATTTCCAAGAAGGATGTAATCATACTTGAGGTATTTGATCAAAGCGATCAAACTATGGTAGAAATCTCTTATTCACAACTTATGAACTATGTTATGTAGTCACCTACCTAAGCCTCATATTCAACCATCTCCATTGGGACACTTGATAAGTCAACCCCTAAACAACTCAAAAGGGTATGAGTGCTCCTAAGGATACACACTCAATTTTCCCCACACACATTTCATGAATGTCTCATACTAACAATAATCACCAAGCCATATAGGAGGATCTACCAAGTCTCAAAACTCCAATCAAAGTGTAACATGGTTATGCACTGAGATACTATAAATCCAAAAATACTAGTACAATACTTCATGTCACTATGTTCACATTGGTGAACAAAAAAACATAAAAATGCTAATGGACTCATTAGGTCCTAGAGTTCGAGCCACAGCTCTGATACCACATGTAATAACCCCTTTGGGGTCGACTAAAATATGTGAAAATTTCTTTTAATTAAATACATATACCAAAAATAAATTACACCATGAGAATCTATAGAAACCATTTGAAATACTCAAAGTGTTATATTAGAAACAAGCCTAATACATCACATATCACCAATCTCTAATATCATGAGAGCACATCATTATGCAAATATAAAAAGTAGCTATATTAACTCAACCACAGTTGATACAAGTCTACATCCACCACTGTCAATTTATAATAATAAGTAATTACAACTCTCATGACAATAATCAATAATTAGTACAATGCAATATAATGTACATATAAGATGCATGGCTTCCTCGGAGGATAGTTCCCTAATTCAAGATTATGTGGTAATTTTAATTGTCATCTCGATAAGTAGTACTATTGTGGGGAGGGGGTATCATCCGAGTGAATTTTCACACCAACCATGAACCAATGATCCCCCACACTAATGCCATCATAAAATGACCCTCCCTTCATGGATAAGTAGATAGTGATGGTTCAAGAATCCAGAGAGACAAACAAGTACCCATGTATTGTATGATTTCTAAACTAAACATTCAGTGTATCATAGAAAACTATTCTATTATAAGATATCACACAAACATGTAAACCACACTCATTAAATGATAATGTCTCAATAAACATACTTTATCTTAAGTTTTATGAAAAATAAATAATAATGATCTATATATCAATCAAATTTATACACACCACTTGATCAGATTGTCTTTATCTATCATTATGATGCTAGTAAGCTAGTGAAGTCCATCTCACTCCTTACTCTATATTAAATTGTAGATTAGTAAAATACAATTCAACCATAAGATTCATTTAATTTACATCCTACTAGCAAACACATCATATAATATTCTCAACATAGGAGTAGTGAAAACATACATTTATTATGTCAAATGTATGAATGAATCTTACATTATTTTATATCCCATACTAGAAATAATGACTACAATTTATATCATCCAAGTAAATACACATTTAGCTTTGGATTTTCTCTACCACAATTAGTTTCCAAAGCATACTACACCCTATGATAACAAATATTACCATAGTCTGGTATGCTAAGACATAACTTCTATTTTTTCTACAGACAATCATATAAAGTAGTCTTAAATACATGGAAACATAAGTTTCTATTTAATCAACTAGACATAACAAAATAAGTCATGATTCCCATGAAACACAATAATATTCCATCTTGGCATATGATACACTCCCAAAGATTATATGCATACACACACAAGTCTGACAAATTATCACAAAACATCCTATTCACAACAATAACCAACATGCATACATTAACTCAGCAAAATGTAGATGTAAGTGTATACATAATAATTATAGTATATACCATCCAAGTACAACATACTCTTATAATATAGTGCTATATTATATCTCATACTATCATAGTTCACAACTACATAAATCACATAACTCAACTTACGATTTCAAGAATCAAACAATCCACATAGATAACAACAAGCAAGCAAGGAATTATACCACCCAGGTATACCCTAAGTTTAAACTGCATACTAGCATTCCAAAATAACATAACCTATAAGCATGCATCATGATGCACCAATAAGTACTAGATATAACTCAACATTTATACATATTAACACTCCCTTAACATGCACTGCACACAAGTACTCAATACTGAATACATATAACTAACATCTAAATTAATTATTTGAAGAGGAACATAAACTCATAAAACCCATTATATCATTTATTTGAACATCTCATTTTGTTTTCTAAAAGACTGTTTTAAAATATTTATAGTTTCGGTCCTTCATACATCTGATGACTAGATAAAACATACTTCTAGCTACTATCTTAGGTATATGTCCCAACACAGCCAATTCCATTAAATAATTATGTTGCATACTTTAATCTTGGTATATATGTAGCAAAAAAAACTCAACTTATAGGTTATTCCAGATTAGCATTTGATATATGTTTTAAGAATTTCAATGCACACATTCACAAACTTAATTATATAGAATTCTTTAACATAGTTCATAATCCACCCATGGAACATAACTTCAAGAATACACCCATGTGTTAATTTTTACACTATTAAGTACATTAACACATATGTTTTCACATTAAGCATACCATAACTTATTTTAATTTTATGCTCACATCCCATTTTTTAGTTCACAATTGTATATAACAAGAAACCCGCACCTATTATAGTGAAGACTTCATTGGATTTACTATTCATCCCATATTTCATTAATCTCAGTAAAGGCCCTCAATTACTAACCTCATATAACACCTATGTTTATATATATTCTAATCAAGAATTTGTGAGATTATTTCACCATTTAAAATAACGAGAGAGTGGACTATGCTTTTATAATCTTAACATTCATGTTAAATCAATCTGAGGTCCCTATAAAACATATAGCTAATTCTACATCATGATTCTAATTTATAATCTACCCTGTGATCATTATGTATAGCCCAAAATAGCAACACCAATCATATAGTTGGGCTCATAAACATAATTCATCAACCCACCTAAAATAAAAATCAGTGATTCAAATATAATATACATTTGACAAGTTGATTTTATATTTTTGAGAGTACCTGGTGCAGTGACGCCATGATCGTGGAAGCTATATCCTAATGACTACAAGCTATGTGTGGATAATAAAGCCTCCATAACTTGATTCCTTGTCGCATCCTATATTTATCTATTAATAATTATATTGTAACATATAGCTATAATATTAGTATAGAATTTTGAGTCGTTGTAACATATATAAACCATGTAATATTCCATGTAATATTCCATGTTTTATATTCTATATGTTTCACAAAACATAGGTTATATATGAACCACGTAATTGGATTAATATAAAATATTCTACATTTTATATTCCACTCAAGTATCCATAATAATAATAACCTAAATTTATCTGTTACCCATCATGTTAAAAACTACTCAGATTAAGCATGTACTATGATTCTAATCATGCTGGAAAATAAGGAGCTAGATGCCTTAATGAGATTTCTAGCAACACCATATATCCATTTAGATCCTTCTAGATTCGTACAGAAAAGGGAGATCTTGAATAGTTATTTTTTGCATGGTTTGAATCAAATTAATGCCCATATAAAGATTGCAAATAGTATTTTACCAATCCTATTTCCATTTGCATATTATTTTAGTATTTTATGATTTAAATAAATATGCATTGTTGTATTTCCACGGCTTGGCTAACTCAGAGTGCTGAAGGAAATAGATATTAAAACTACTCTTATTCATCACGAGAATCTAAGCATGCAGATGTATATTAATTTCATATTTGGATGCATTACAGCATATCTCAGTAGTTTAATAAAAACCAGTAATTTATATTGCCAACAAATAAATCAAATTAATATTGTTTATATTGGGTAGACATACAACTTTATATATTTCCATAAAATACAACGATGCCCTCTCCCCTATTTTATTTTTAACACAACATTTTGGTATAAGACGCCTTTAATTATGGCAGTGAATCACTAAAAGGTATGATTATATAGGATGGAAGGAATAACAAGTTAGCAATCGATGAATATATATCTAATTATAACATAGCTTTGGTGATAACAACTCACCTCCATAAATCACATCTATAATAAAAATTTTACCACAACAATAATAATACGAACTATATTCAAACTGTAAAATTAATAACATACCACAGCTATAATAAATCGCTGATAATAATAAGTAAATATTACAATAACAAACTTATGGAGATCATTGTGCACTTTTTGCTGGTAATAATAATAATAACTTGCTAATGATAAATCACTAAGATCATTACGAGCTGAAGTTGAACTGCAATAATAATAACGTACCTTTGTGTTTATGCTTATTATATTGTCCATAAATCGTAGCTATAATATGTTTATTTACTTTTGCCACAGCGCTCATTACTTTTATGTTTACAGATCACTGATCTAAATAGGTATGTCATATGACTAACATAGTAAATTATTGATTATACCTTTAGTTTATACACATTCTAAAGCTCAACCTCTTAAATGGGAGTCTCCTTATAATTGCTTTCATATATATAATCTATATTTATGTTTCTATACGTTCTAATAGATGTAAATATAATTATTAATATAGATTGATAAATACCAGAATTCAAATATGAAGCCTACCTGGAAAAATGCTTCATTGTTCCTTCTCTATTAGTTGCTCATCTTCTCCAATCCTTCTCCTCTTCTCTACTGAGCTTTGTTGCTTCTCCTTTCTCCTCTCTTGCCTAGGTATCATTATTCTCATGATGATTACCTTTCATAATTTTCCACCCTTAACTTAGGCATATCCCTTTGTTTCAAATTTATCTTTTTTTTTCTCCCTTTCATTGCTTTCTTTATTTTTGTTATTTTATTTAATATTTTTTATTCTTTTTTATTTTCTAAATTTAATCTTTACTTTTCCTTTTATCCTTTTTTTTCCAACACAAATTCTATTTTATTTATTTTAACATTAAATATTGAATTTCCATAATTTTATTTAATAAATTAGTATCATAGATGCTAGGGGGTTTAATAATATCTCTACTAATTCATAACCTCAAATTGGTGAAAATCACTTTCTAAAAGCATCAATGATAATACGTAAAACATACTAGAAGAAATCCACAAAATCCTTAAACTTATGCTAGTAAACTATACAAGTAGAAATAAACATAGTATGTTACCCACATCATTATGCATTTTTAATATGTGCTAATTATGGTGGTGTGTGTAAGGTTTTCACCAGCTCTTTGTTGACCTCTAACATCTCCATCTACACACCTTCTTCGATGATGCTCTCCCTCAACACATTCTAAAGAATGAGTTCTCCTCCAACCACCTAACAATAAAATAAGGAGTTAGACCATAACAGTCATGATATATATTCATCATAAAATATAGTTAAAATGACAAATCAATATGACCATAAAGTAAATATTTACTTACAACTAACTCATAGCAAGGTGATTATGTAACCTAATAAATATCATGTTTCCCCATATCAACATATATATCACAACTTACTTGAAAATAGCTAAATCTAAATTTGTCAACTATAGATATCTATAGCCTGGTGAGGAATTGGGATGTAACATTGATCATGTTTGTTGAGATTTGTGTACGTAATTACACCTCTAGAGAGCTAAAATGGTTGTATCCACCAAAGCACAAGTACCCTACGAAGTGCTACAAAGCATTCACATGCCCCAGTTATATCACCCCAAATTTCAAAATCAAGATGAAGTCATGGTTAATAAAGGTTAGTGCTTCATGTGTGTGTTAAAATAAAATAAATAAGTTGTTATGTTAATAGTAAGTTATAATAATTGAATTATTCGTATGAAACTCTAGAAGATAGGAGTTCTAGAATATTATTAGGAGTGATATGTGCTAACTCTTAATTTTTAGGATTCTATTACATTATATATGTAATTACCTTATTCATAATAAGATAAGTCATTTGATCGATAATTTGGCTTACTCAAAATCTGGTATCAGAGTGGGTTTTTTGGACCTCTCTATAATTTATAGCCTTGTTCATCATAGGAGCTATCGAGTGTAGACCACGTCAAATGCACCTATCATCTGATAGGCTATTTTTTGCCAATGATTTTATAATGCTAACCACTATGAATATTATTGACAATATTTAATTAAAAATATATATTTTATAGTGTTTTGAAATTCTGATCAAGGTTATGTTTGGATTTCATTAACATTAGATTTCAATGGATCTATTTGCACTCAGATCTCAAGATCACCATTCCTCTACTATAGAATTTGCACCCTTCCTAACATCATCCACCTTCCAACCTACTCTTAGACCTACCTTCTAACATCCTGGTGATGCCTCTACCTATTGAGCTCAACCTTCTCTCCAATTCCATTTGCCATCCAATTTTGGTTTCAAAATTTTGAGAAGTTTGATTTGCATCACATTAACCCATATCAAATTTGGATTATAGTGATCTGATTGATCTCTATCACATGCTCAGATCTGTTGTCCATCCATTCATCATAATGTCTCACCAAACACCTCCATTCCCAGCTCGTTGTCTATCCGTGGCACCATCCTTAGCTGCATGACCCTCTTTTTATCCTGATCTAATTTGAATGGTGACAATAGTTGTATCCTTCTTGTATGGTGAAATTGACATCAAATCATTGTCTTAATCGTTATCTCACATATGACTATGCCATAGTCTCTCCTCAAAACCACCACCACTAATCCAGCCTTCCTACATAGTTCATATCTTAAATTATAAAACTTTGGTTTCAAATATTAGGTTATTAAATTAGTTTTTTATATTAGTTAAAAGAAAAGTCATTGTGTCTAAAAGGATAATAGTTTATTGTTTATTAAAAGTTGTCATTTGTCATAATTGAAGTTTTTTGAAATAGTTAAAAGTTCATAGACTTTTTTTTACTTATAGGTTTTTTATTATGTCAATATAAATTTAGTAGTTTTGTTGTTTTTAATTTTTATAATAGTCAATATTATCGAAGTTTAGTAGTTAGTATTTATTGTCAGATCAAGGTCATAGTTTTTCATCAAAAAGAATAGAAAGTGTCATTTTCATTGTAAGGATGCATTATCGGTTAAAACCAACGTCTAGTCCAGTAAGTCAAAATTAAGGGAGGGTAATATAGAAAAATTAAGTCAGATTGATAAATTTGACATCTAAGATTTCCATACATGGAAAATCTAAATAGAGTTATTGCTAATAGAGAGATATCTTTGGGATATATTAGATGGTAGTGTTATTGAACCAACAGATGTGGATATATTTAAAAAATGGAAAATCAAAGATAAAAAGGCTTTGGCCACTATTGGCCTTGGTCTATCAAAACCATACTTACATCATGTGGACTTTAAGAAGTCTTCCAAACAAGTGTGAGAATCATTAAATACTTTATTTGGTTCACAAGTTGATAATGCAGAGATAACCATGAAGCAAAAATTATATGGTTTAAAAATGGAAGAAGGAGATGATATAGTATCCCACATCATTAAATTTCATTCACTGATAAACTAGTTGGCAGGGATAAAAAAATACATCAAATAAAGTAATGCAAAATTAGTATTACTTAACAACATGCCCAATAGTATGTCACATGTCGTGTTCACTTTAAGAAAGCTAAATCCAAGTTTTTAAAATGTTATTTCTACATTGCTTATTGAAGGAAGTTGTTTTAGTGAATTTTAGCTTATATTTCAAGAAAAGAAGAAGAAAAAACTAGATACGTGTATGGTTGAAAAACCTATTTGATTGTGCATGTGTTGAATCAGATGATTGTGAAGAGCTCCTCTTTGGCTTGGGAGGATGACCGACAAATAAAATAGCACTAAAGTAAGTGGTTGGTTAGATAGATAGCTAGGTGGATTTTATAGCACTAGCTAGATCTCAAAAGCAAGAGCTTCCTCAAGAGATATATGTCCATATGTTTCAAACAATTAAGTTTATAAAATAGAATATAGAGTACTTGCATCAATAATCAAAAGATACTAAAATTGAACACAAGAAATGCTTTATAAAGAAATAGATTAAAATAACTAATTATAGCAATAAGCAGGCCAATACTAATGTTAAACAGGTTGGGTGTGCTTCAAAAAATAGGTTGAGGGTTTGTGAATAGGTAGACAAAGAGAAAGTTGGATTTGGTTTAGGGTAGGTGGGTGAAAATAACTTGTTATTATTTTCTACCATAGTGACTATTAGCAGTTGATGTGATCGTCAGTGGTTGAGGTGACCATCAATGGTTAAGGTATCCATTGGCCGTTGGATAGACTACCACCAGTCAAGGTGATCTTTGGTGGTTACTGTGTATTGGGTTTGGGTGATAAAAAGTCTAATTGATGGGATCACAGAAGATAGTTCTAGGAGGTGGGTTTATGCTAGGCTGATTATGAAATGGAAACGAAGTAATTGACAGATTAAAGACAAATACTTAGTTTGTCGGAGGTTGGTCAGATGGATGGTTGAGTTCATTGGCTCATTGATAGAGTCTAGCATGATTTCAGTAGAGTAACTATGCTTGGTTGTTGGCTGAGGGGTGATAGCAATTTGGCTCTCTATCATGATGGTTGGGTCATTGGATTACTAGAAGAACACCTGCAAAATAAGCTATGGATTCAAAAGCTCTTGATAGTTGTGGATTTATTTTCACCTCTTGCTCCTCTCTTCATATAGTTAAGGAAGGAGAGGTGCAACAAGATGTTAACAAGTATTCCAACTTGTTGTCTAATTTTAACTCATTCATGCATTGGCACACACATGAATTGGACATTTCAATTATAGAAAATCAAGTCAAAGTGAAGGGTCAATTAAGTTGGTTCAGATGGTGGAACCTGATCATCAATGGTTAGGTGACCACTATGATCAGGGTGACCATTGGAAATCAAGGGTCAAGGTAAAGTTAGGTTAAGAGGTGGCCTTAGCCAGTAGGTCAAATTGACTAGTGTTAGGTATGGTTTGGGGTTGAATGGTCTAGGGTAGGCCCAAGGGGGTCCTAATGTCATTCAAGGGAATTGCAAGATTTAGAACCATCATGTGCAAATTTTTGGTGTCTATATTTTGCCCCTTTTTTATTATGCAACTAGTATCAATGAGATGTAAAACAAAAATGGATTGCAGGTCAAAGGTTTGGTTGCCTTGAGTATGGGAGGAGGTGTTCCCCCTCAAACTAAGAGTCGATGAGGTAAAATTGAATCAAGTGTGGGTTTGATGAGTAGGTGATTGTGTGGTGGGAAAGGCTAATTAGTAAGTGGACTAAGTGACTAATCCAGGATGTAGTGTGGACACAGACATGGCCAATCAATGGGTCCTAAGATTCTTCCTCGATAATGGTTGAGGAATGAGGTAGGGTTGTATTGAAATTGGTAGTGTAGGTGTGTTTTGGTATTGAATTTAAATTTGAATGAGTTATTTTATGATTTGTCAGATCTTTGGTATTGATTTTTTGAGAGGGTTTTAGGTTTTGACCTAGGTATAAGGTTGTGATAGGTTTGTCAGTAACTAGTGGTTAAATTTCCAATTTGGGAGGGTAGGGTGGTGTGGTGTAGGTAGGGGAAGGGGATGAGTAAGAATTTAAAGGTTTTTTTTGTTATATTGAGTGTGGTTTTTGGTAGGTTAGGGTTGGGAATGCTCCATCGACGGTCACACATAGTGATGGTTGGTGATCATCTTAACCGTCGATGGTCGACGATTGGCAGTAAAATGACAACCTAATCATCAACGGTCATCATAACTGTCAGTAGTTAGGGAGGTTTGGAAAGCTTTTCAAAAATCTTGTTTGAATGTTCTAAGTTGTGAGGGTACAATTGTTGTGTTAAAATGTTGGTTCTATGTGAAAGTAATGTTTTAATGGTTTTATAGGTAATAGTGTTAGTGTTAGGTTTGAGATGAGGGAAAGGGTAGTGTTTTTAGGATAATGGGTAGTGGTCAAATGTGTATGGTTGGGTAGGTTAGAAGAGGGTGATATATTTTGTAGGCAGAAGTGTGGTAGTGAACTAAGTTTTATGCTATCAAACATTTTCATACACGAGAGCAAATTAAGATGTATGATCAAGTGTTGCACATCTTTACAGAGGTCCACCAAGGTATGACTATTGTAGACTGGGCTCACATGGAGGAGGTGGGCCTTGGAGTGATGATTCACTATCATCATGTGACACATGATACGATGATGATCATGGCCCTCATCAAGAGATGGGATCAAGCCATGAACACCTTCCTATTGCCCACTAGTGAGATGATGATTTTACCAAAAGATGTTCACAAGATCACTTGGTTACCCATATAGGGTGACTTGGTTTATCACATAGAGTGGAAGGAGAGAGATGAGCTCCTAGAGTTACTATATGGAGATGACCATGATTGAGTGATGTGACACACTAGAAGCTTCAGCTACACTATGTTGTATCAGAGGGTGAGAGACAATAAGAGGTTGATGACCATGATGATGATGGTAGTCTCATGTTTTGTTGTTCTTAACTCGAGCAGTGGGAGGTTCTTATACTTATTTTTGGGGGTATTAGTCAAAATGCTACTAGGTTGTACATTGTTTGGTTGGGTAGTTGTGCTACTTATGTAGATATATAGGGAGTTGTGGGGATTCAAAGCTCATAGGAGGTACAAAATTATCATGGGGTTTCTTCTACACTATTGGGCCTATGAGCACATCTAAGTGCTGAGGCCGATGGGGATGTCATGGGTAGGGTATGCTCATATAGATTTACTGATTGGTTTTATGAGGTGGAGAGGTGACTTTGTCATCATAGGTGTAGGAGGAGGGGTGCATGACACAAATTGGTTCAAAGGGGCTTTAGAGGCCTTGATTGTAGGTGATGTGATATGGAGCCCCTATGTTAGGTTTTTAGAGTGGGGTGGATATATGAGACACACCTTATCCTTGTAGAGTTATAGGTAGATTTTTGGTAGGAGGGATGGGGAGGTAGAGTTCATCCCATTTGAGAGGGTACAGAGATAGTTTGGCTTGGTATAGGTTATCCCAAGCCCATTTCCTAGATATGGGAAGGAGGATGCAGATATCCTACTACCTGAGCCACATCCAATATAGACCTTGCTGGATCATGAGGAGTTGTCAGCATGGTAGCGATAAATGATGTAAGTTTTCTAGATGGTTACCCTACATGGTACCAAACTCTTTATGTGGTGATAGACTTTAGTGGGGATGATGGTGGTATTTAACCTATGGATATAGACCCAGCTAGTAGAGGTCAGCAAGCATAGGTTAAGGGGGTTCCCTAGATGAAAAAGTAGGAGTGGCATTAACTAATGCACAAGCATAGGTTACATCAATACGAGGTTAGTTGGAAAATTTACAAGGTCAGGTGATTATAGTTATGAGCGAGAGGGACCAAGCTAGAGCTTCACTAGATTTGGTTACCCAGGAGAAAGACTCCCTAAGATAGATCAAAGAAGGCACTGCAACACCTGTAAGACCACCAAGCACTATCCCTATAGCATGGTATCTAGACACAATGGAGGAATTATGCTACTATGAGGCCATAGTCCTGAGATGTTATGTTGATGAGCCCTGATGGCATGAATACAGAGCTAGTTTGGTAAGTGGTACTAGTGTGGTGATACCAGGTCAGTGGGTTACTTTTCTATTTAAATAGGTAGGTACTTCATGGGGATAGGCACCAGGACCTAGTGGTGCTCCAGGAGACAATGGTGCCCCAATGGCATGGTCATGATATTTTTTATGATTTATATGTTATTGTATATCATTTTGATACCAACCTATGAACTGATGCGGTGAGATGTACATTTTGAGAGAGAGATATGTATATCATTGTATACATTATGATGTTATTAATGACATATTCCTAATTTATATATATGATCCTTATATATTTATTATAATTTATGGTTTGCATTGATGTTTAGCTCATGATGTTGATTATAGGGATGTTGATCATTGATTATGATATAGTGATTATGCTTATGTTATGGATATTGGATACTGATGTAGACTTACCTAGCTAGGCATGTGATGAGATGTATTTTTTTTATGTTCATGGTTATTATGATGTCGATATGATGATGATTTTCATGCTAAAATTGAATGAGTACATGCTTCCTCATTTATATTTAGACATGTGGTAGAAATGGTTTATTGCTTTATTGTTCATGGATGTTTGATTTTGACATGATGATGGATATGTTAATGATGTATTTTTTTGTTCATGATACATGTTGATGTGTTGTGGTTATGATTGTGATTATTTTTGCTTAAGATAAAACACATAAAGTGAGTTTGAAAAACAACTTTGGATGTTTGAAATAGAAAATAATCTAGAAATAAATGTCTAAATAGATATATCAACCAATTATGAGAGGATAAGAAGAGAACATGATGCTTCTTCTTTGAAAAAGACTAAAACAAAATTGAATTTGGATTGGCTTAAGGAACATAAGCCTTTTGAATGCTTCTTATTAGCATTCGTTAGCTGGTTAAAAAGGTGTCTTGATCACATAATGTCAAGTGAGCTCAAAATCCCTTAATTATAATGTATAAAGGAGAGATGGATGAAAAATGGAACCTTCTTATAAGACTAGCATGCCTTGTTGGAGGTTACCAAAGAGTTAGTATAAAAAAATATATGTCATACAAAGTGTATATTGATCGATGAGGGAAGTCTACTCATGAGAGGTAATTGTTGCTTTCAAAATTATTTTGCTTGTGAGACCCTATTGCAAATTTCAAAATTATTTTGTTTTTATCTGATAATGGGTCATTTGCTTATTTTTTGTCGCTTTGGGGTTGGGGAAGTTGATCAATGTGGGAAGCTTCTAATAAATTGCTATGATTTTGAAAAATGCCTTACTCAGCCATCCTTATAGGGAGTGGTCTAATCATGTATGCTTTGCTTAATGCCTTTGATAGTTATCCTTCAAGGGAGCAGTCCACCTTACTTAAATCAATTTTGAACATGTTTTTAATAGTTGTCCTTCAAGGGAGTGGTCTATGAATGCTAGGAATGACCCATGATTGTTATTGGTTATGATTTTTTTTTTTGCTTGTTTGATTTTTGCTTGACATAGGCATACTTATATAGGCTGAAAGGTTCACCTTTATTAAGGCAATACTAAAAGCACAAGAAGGTTGTCTATCTGTAAATAATTTTAGGTGACAACAACCATGGGAATCCATCTTATGAAGAGGGGTGGAAAGTATCATGAGAATCATGCCATGGGTATAGCCGTGGTACCCATTATTCAAGATGAGGCCATGATTATGATAGATAATCACATGATTCAGTTTTAATTAGTTGCCACTAAAATAAGGAGATGAAAGTGGTTTGTAAGAAAGGGATGAGTTTAAGTCAGACAAGAGTTGAGTTTGATCCTCTTTAACAAAAGAAAGGATGTAGATGCAAAGCATTGAGGGGCTCAGTTTATGGATTTCCTTCAAGAGAGGACAACCAGTAAGCTCATGATCCATACTTGTGGGTTATGATATAAGGTCCAAGCCAATTGAAAGCAAACTTGCCCTGCTTTCTTTTCTTCATATTGGTGGCATGTTGGTTTTACTTTAAGATGAGGTCTCCAATGTTGAATTTTCACACCTTAAGGTGTTTTTTATAGGCACATTTGATTTGCTCTTGATATATATGAAGATGGGTAAGGGTATCTAATTGATGCTCATCAAGTAGCTCAAGTTGGGCTAAATGGTGTTGATGAAATCATCTTCAGAAATGAGATCTTGTAAATATATGCAAAGACAAGGTAATTAGACTTCAAGAGGCAAGATAGCCTCTGCTCCAAACACAAAAAAAGGGGGTAGCACCTGTAGGGGTTCTAATGATAGTATGATATGCCCACTAGTTGAAATGGATATGCAAATATCAATCCTAACCAGAGGCATTGACCATCTTAGTGAGCATGTTGTTGAGATTTTTTTCAGAGGCCTCGGCCTATCCATTCACTTGAGGGAGATAGGGTGAGGAGGAACTTAAATTAATACTGAATGCATCACAAATACCTTGGACTTATTTATTTTTAAAATATTTACCATTATCGGTGATAATTTTGTGAGGAACATCAAAGTGGTAGATGATGTGATGGTTGATAAAATTGATAATCTTTTCCACTTTGGTTGAGACTAGAGGAATAGCCTCAACCTATTTGGTAAAATACTCTATCACGGTGATGATATAATGGTGTCACTACAAAATAATGGGGGTTAATTTCACCAATAAGGTCCAGACCCCATTGTGAGAAGGGCCAAAAATCAATGGATATGTGAAGACTATGGCTAGGTACATGATATAAATTGGCATGTTGTTGACATTTAACACACTTTTTCACATAGTCACAATAGTCTTGGTTGAGAGTAGGCTAGTAATACCCAAGATGAAGGATGTGTTTAGCCACAACGAGGCCAGTAAAGTGTTCCCCATAGATCCCATCATGTGTTTCCTTGATAACATGATTGTGACTGTGTAGGCAGGAAAAAAGGATACCATCAAAGCTGTGTTTATAAATAATTCCCCCCATAATGGTATAATGTGAGGTACCCTAGATAAACACTCTTCAAGAATTTATGGAAAGACCAAAAGGAATGATGGCAAGGTTGAGATAGTTGAAGGTCCATTGATACCAAAGATCAGGTTGGGTCTCCTCCACATTGAAGATGGTGGGAGAATTTGATTTGACATAGGAAGGCTGGGTAATTCTATGGATAACAAAAAATAGCCTAGAGTTAGAGGGTGAAAATAGGATATGGGAGGTGAGGGAAGCCATGGTGTCAATGAAATTATTGGTAGATCATGGGGTTGATTGGATATGGTAGTGTTCAAATGATGTTAAGAGATCATCAAATAGTTATTTGTACTGTTATAAAACATCATTCTTACACTGGTAAGAGCGGTTGATTTGATTGACCACAAGTTGGGAGTCACCAAAGATATTGATTGTTTTGACTCCCAAGGCTAATATAGTTTGAAGGCCTATGACTAGGGCTTCATACTCAGCCATAATGTTGGTACATTCAAAATCTAGCTTGAAGGATAAAGGGAGAAGATCTCTATGAAGGGGGATAAGGATGGTGCCAACTCCCCCACCACATTGACATTTTGATCCATCAAAGAACATGGTCACTTAATAGGTGAAGTCTACCTCAGAGAGAGTCATGATGGACTCATTGGAGAACTCAAGAGGATGAGTTTGGTTGTTTTCTAGTGGTGCTTTAGCTGACTGGTCAATAATGACTTGCCTTTTAATTGACTTCTACTAAATAAATTCAAGGTCAAACTCTAACAAAATCATGAGCCATTTGGCCATATGTTGATTTTGGTATGGCTTGGAGTGCATATACTTGAATGGGTCGGTATTGGTTATGACATAGGTCTTGCGTTAAGAAGGTAGTGGTGAAGTTTGGTGGCCATGAAGACTAAATCTAAGTAAAATTTCTTAATATGGGTGTACCGAGTGTCATATTCTATAAGTGTATAACTAATGTAGTAGACAAATTACTCTTTGTGTTGTTCATCTTAATGAGCAAGCATTGCCCCTAGGGAGTGCTCGGTGGTAGATATATAAATTTAGAAAGGATGATCATCCTTGTGAGGGGTGAGAGTAGGTGGAGACAAAGGTAATTTTTTAGTGAATCAAAGGCCTTTTGAAAGTCATCATTCCACTTATAAGATACATCTTTCTTCAGAAGGTGATGGAAGGATTAGCATCAGTCAAAGAGTTGAGAGATAAAGCGATGAATGGATTGCATCTTTCCTTTAAAACTACGGATTTACTTGAGGTTGATTAGAAGAAGCATATCAATGATTAATTTGAGGATCAACTTTGACTCTCCAAAGGGAGATAATAAAACCAAGGATCTTTCCTAATAAGACCCCAAAAATGCAATTATTGGGGTCAAGGCAAACATGTTAATGGATGAGGTGCTCAAATATGATATTGAGGATGGTTTAATGATCCTTTCGATAGTTATATTTCCCAAGGAGGTCATCCACATAGTCTTCTATAATCTTGTGGATAAGGTCATGGAAGATGTAGGTCATAGCATGTTGGTAGGTTTCACCAACATTATTTAATCCAAAAGGCATGACCCTATAGCAGAAGGTTTCTCATGGGGTGATAAAGGTGGTTTTGTGTTGATCTTTAGGGGAAACAGGTATCTAATTTTAACCCAAGAATTTGTCCATGAGAGATAACATCTCGTGGTTGGCTGTAAGATCAACTAGCTGGTCAATGATTGGTAGAGGGAAGTCATCTTTGGGGCAAGAAAGGTTGAGGTCACAAAAGTCCACATAAATGCATAATCACCTTGTGGCTTTGGTGATGGCATGACATTCAAGACCCATTGGGGATAGTCAATAGCTTGAATCAAATTGATAGATACGAGACGTTGAAGTTATTTTTTGATAAGAAGGGTTATGTGAGGGTGTATTCATTGAAGTTTATAATTAACAAGCTTGGCATCATGGTTGGTGATGATGTTATGGGTGGTAATGGTGGGGTCAATTCATGGCATGTCATTGTAAGACCAAACAAATGCTATGGTGCAGTCTTGGAGGAAAGAGGGGAAGTCCTGAAGTTTTTTAGAATTTAACGATTAGCCAATTTTGAAAATGCAGGGGTTGTTCAAAGTGCCCAAGTTGATATCCATGGTGGATTAATTCAACATGGTTAAAGTCTTAAGAGGAAGAGATTTACATATGGAAGAATCTAGTGCACCAAGATAGGTTAGAATGGAGTCATCATCCTAACACTAAATGGTATTAATGGTAGGAGAGTCATCTCCTATCATCTTAGGATGGGTCATAGGGATGGTTGCGTTTGTCCCTTCCTTTTGTATAAGTTAGGGGTCTAAGGCTGATCATGTTTATGAAAAAAAAGTTAGGTGGATGATGTCATCATCCTCATACTCAGATGGAGAAGATGTTAGTGAAGAAGCGATGTCTTCCTCAATGATGGGGACAATAGGTGGTTTGGTTTTATTCTTTTTGGGTAGAATGAAGCTGAGGCCATATTTCTCATGAGGCTTTCTGGTCTCAAATTAAATCAACTCATGTGGACCATGCTCATATTGGCAAAGACCAAATCCCTTCCAAGCATACCTGTGAAGGTATGTCTTGGAAAAGTCTGAGTTGTCCAGATAAGAGAAGCTAAAGGTAGTAAAGGTAAAAAGGAGGTTGTTTAAGCATCAAGTGGTTTATCAAGTCCCTCATAGATGAAATGGGTTTGACAATTTGAAGTTTCAAGGGGAATAATAACTTTGATATTAGAGTGATAACTAGGATGGTGGTCAATTTTTCCATACTCTTGGGGAGTAGGGAAAGTGTAAAGGGTGAAGAGTTGATATTCCCCCAGTGAAAGATGTTGGAATGTGGATTATAGGTGCTCTATGGTGGGGATTTGGTTTGAAGGGATAGATGATCTAATAGATGCCTCGTAGATAGAAGGAGATATGAGTTTATCCTTCATGGCTGAGGGATTATCTTTGGATAATGAGGGTATTCTAGATAGAGGTATAAAGATATCATTGGGTTGATAAGTCATGTTGCATGATGAAAAGGGACTTGGGTCAGCTTGTATAATGATAACCTAGCCTTCATGTTCAAATTTGATGCAACAATGAAGGGTAAAGTGTACACAACCCATGGAGTGGATCCAAGGTCATCCTAGAAAAACATTATACTGGAATTCAACTTCCACTACATAGAAGATCTCTAGGAGCATGCAAGGTCCTAAATGGATATGAAGGACAACAATCCCCAAAGTATTGGCCATGGTGTCATTGAAGGATTGAAGGATGGTTGAGGTTTTAGACATGACATTATCTAGTAGTTTGATTTTATCATAGGTATGGGAGGAGATGATATTAATGTTGGCTCCCCCATCAATCATAACATGTTTGATGTGGGTTTGGTTGATATAGGTAGTGATGAAAAGAGGGGGATCTAGGTCATCAGGATGGATAGAAGGTATTTATGAATCCTTGAAGATGACAAGGTTAGAAATTTGGAGAACACCAACAAAAGTTGCTAGATGTTGAGGTATTTGTGTTGGACATCTATTGATTGTAATGCCTCTAGCATCACTTGGTAATGATGAGGCGAGGTAAAAATCAACTCATAGAGGATCATCTATATCGAGGTCTGGTTAAGTTATTTGAGAACCACTATTTTGATTGATTCAAATGGGTTGGATTGGGAGGTACCCATGATATATACCTTGGGTTTGGATGAAGGTGAAGGTGCTTGATTTTGACTTGGTTGGGAGGAAGAAGATGGGTATGTCCATAGGATGGACACTTTAGCCTTCCCCTTATCATTTTTTTGAGCATGTGATCATAGGACCACATGGATAGTATGTATAGAGGGAAGAGTTGGGGTAGGAGATTGGTTTGGTTCCTCATCACTCTGAGGTGAGGGTGGGGGAGTAGGTAGGTGATGGGTATTGGTTTTTGTTTGTTGGATTGGTAGCGGGCTCGTGGGAGGCTCATCTATTAATAGATCATCCTCATCATAGAGTCAATGGATTATGGTTTAGAGAGCTCTGCAATTCTCTATATAATTTATTAGTGTCCTATGATAGAAGCACACTTGGTGATCATTATACTAAATAGATTCCAAACCTAGAGGGTTAAATGATATGAAAAAAGGTAAGGTTAAATAAGAAGCTTGTAGTAACCTTTAGAAATTGGTTGAGTAAGACTCAGCTAAAGGTGGAGGAGGTTTAGAGGTTTTAGTCTTGGTTGGTGAGATTGAAGTCTTTTTAGAAACATGTTTGGTGGTAAAGGTATTGGGTAGGGTGGTGCTCATAGTTTATGGTTTTGGTTTTGGTAAGGTGTAAGTTGATAAATCAGAGGTAGGAGGTTTCAAGGTAGGTAGTTTGGTTATTGATGGTTTTGTGAAGATAGGTGTGTCAAAAAGCAAGTGTGCTAGTGTAACCAGTAGCAGTGGTTGGGTATTGGTTGAGATAGTCAACTTCCTAATCAAAGTGGATGGATGAGGCCCCAAGATAGAGGGTAAGGTTGAGGGAGGTAGAATTTTGCTCTTCTAGCCTTTTGGTGGTTTAGCCTCCTTGGTTGATTTGGTTTAGTGTTTAGTTTATGGGTCTGGTGATGTGAGCTCTAATTTCAAGGATATGTGATTGAGACTCTACATAGGGAAGAGACCAAGGTTTTTGGTTGGTTTGGTTGAATTGATAGAGGATGATTTGGTTATTTGGGATTTTGCTATTTTGGATGGTTGAGAAATGGTTGGGTTGGTAGGGGTTCTTATTGGTTCAGTTGATATGATAGTGGGTTGGACAATAGAAGTGGTGGGTTGGTATGCCAAAGGTGTGGTTGGAGGTTCCTATTTAGTGATGTAAGGGACCCCTAATTGTTTCAAAATGGTGGCTCGATCCACATCAAGTTTGAAGACAAATTCCAATCTCTGAACTAGTCTAGAGAAAGGTTTGTAGATTAGTCTTGTTCCCTGGGTAGTGGACTTCAAGGATAAGCCCATAGGTTGAGAAAGGGTAATGATGACCTTGTCTTTTTCCTCAATCAAAGGATGCAAGGTTTGGATAGATGCTTCCTTTGTGGGAGGTATATATATGGTGTTTTCTTCCTTGGGAATGATCTTCAAAGGGGAAATGAATTGTTTAGTATTTGAGGGAGAAGGTAAAGTGGTGATGGTTATTTGTTATGGTATGTCAGTTGAAGGAGGGTTTGATGACTCCACTACCTCAATAAGTGGAGGGGAAAAGGATACTTCCTTGGTTTGGATCTCCAAAGGAAGAGAAGGTAACTCCACTACCTCAATAAGTAGAGAGGTAAACAACAGGTAAATTAAGTGGTAGGTTCTTCAATAATGAGCACATCAAGAACCATATTGATGGTATGGGCATCATGAGAACACTCAAATTTATTGATCTCACTTTTGGTAGGTGCATGATTGGGAAAAGGTTATCTAAAAATGTCAATGGTTTGGTTCGGAGGTGTGTTGGGGTTGTCCAACATAAGCTCTCCCTTGTCAATGAGGTTTTGAAAAATGATTTTGAATGTATTATACCTACTAACATCATGCCCTACCACTCAATGGAAAGTACATAGGTCATTCTCATTGTACCATCTAGGTGTAATATGACAAGAATCAAATTTTTTAGGGTGTTTAATAGGAGGAAGCTATATGATATTAGCCTTCAGCACTTCTCTAGGATCAAAGTGTAAGATTCTCCAAGCGTAGTAAATTGCTTCTAATTATTTTGGTTTTAGTTTCTCATGTTTTGTTTTGAGGAGTTATATGATTTTGGTTGATTGATAGATGGTGTAGGAGTGGTTTTAAGGACAACCACATTTGTAGTTCCCTTTCTCTTGGCATTGGTATTGGTTTGGTTGCTTGGTTTAGAGGAAGAGGTCTCATTGGTTTTGTAGGTAAGGTTTTTGTTTTTCAACTGTAGTTTTCCTTCATCGATGGCTTAATTTTATAGATTATCCACCATAGTAAAATCATTATCAAATTTTTTGAAGCTATGCACATGCAATGTAGAAGATATGTGCTTGGCACATGCCTGAGCAAAAATTTATAGTAGTTTGGGTTGGGGTAAAGAAAAGGAAAATTGATTGATTAAGATCCTCCAATGAGATACAAAATCAATAATAGATTCATCATTAAATTGTTAGATAGAGTAAAGGTCAGTGATGGAGACGTTATTAGAGATGTTTATTAAAAAGTGATCCAACAAAGTTTGGGCCAACTGGGTGAAGGAGAAGAGAGAGTGTTTGGTTATGGAACTATAATAGTCTAATGTTGGACCAGATAGGGACATGGGGAAGGTACGAAGAAGGAGGGAATAATAGTAGGTAATCAAATAACATGTATGTCTAAATGCCCTAAGGCATTATTGGGGATCCTCCTTACTTTGGAATTTAGAAAACTTGGGAAGTTCCCATTGAGGAGGATATGGTTTGATATGGATAGATGGGTGAATGGGTTCATTATAGATCTGGTCATATGATAAGATGTTGTGAGAACCAGAGATGGATGAATCTAAGGTAGTCATTTTATCCATGAGTATTTTCATTAGATATACTTGGGGTTATGTACTTGGAAGGTTGTAAGGTGCATATTGTTGTGGTGGTTGGGTGATATATTGATAATTGGTAGGTGATTGATAATCTACCACATATTGATATGTAGACATAGGTGGTTGGGTGGATGCTATGTAGGGGTAGGTGGATGCAGGTGGTTGGGTACTAGGTATAAGTACATGTCCTTATGGGTTAGGTAAGTAACCCAAGTTAGGTGTGATGAGCATCAATAAAGAGGTTAAGGTAGGTTGAATAGGAGTTGTATTTGGGTTTGTAACTAAAGGAAAGGTTGTGACCTTTGTACTGATCGATGGTAAGGCAGAAGGTATAGACACCACAAGATTCTAAATTGGAGTAGTGATTAATAGATTGAGGGTAGCCAAGGGGAGGTTGACAATGCTAGTAATAGGTGATCCCATGGTGAGGGGAGTATAGGTGGTTAATAGTTTAGAGGAGTTGGTGGTGGGGGTGGAAGGCATAAGGGTGTTGGTTTTTTGGGTAGGTTGGTTTTCAACAATGGTATCAAAAGAATTATTGATAGATGAAGAGGCTTGGGTAGTCAGTGTTTGGGTGGTAACTATGTAAATAGAAGGGTTACCCATAAGGTGGGAAGGCATGTCATAGGGTGGGTCCATAGGTGGAACCAAAGTAGGGGTATGGTGAGGCATGTTGCTAAGATAATGCTGAAGGAACACAAGATTATTCTCTAAGAAGGTGGAAAATTTTGTATCTCCTTAGGGAATGACCTGAGGGAAAGAATGACTTCTTGAAGGGTGAGGAGAATCTTCTGGTCAGAGACGTACTCTATGGATGAGGAAATAGAAGAGGTTGATTGGTTTGGTGATAAGTGTTGTTTTGCTAGTTTCTTTCACTGCTAGCGATTTAGAACCATACAAGATGAGAGAGAGAGAGAGAGAGAGAGAGAGAGAGAGAGAGAGAGAGAATAAAAAAACAATATCATCACTCAAACAAAGAGAAGACAAGAAATGAGCAAGGAAATCAAACACACACAAAAAATTATGTTAAGTCCTAAAGTTATTTTTAGTCTCTCTTTTGGCTTATGCCTTAAGCTTTTAAGAAATTGTGTGACTAAAATTGGCTTGTAGAGTAGGTACTAGAAATGAAGTCCATGTTTAGGCTCTCAAAATATCTATATTATAAATCAATACGTGGCTTGGTATTGGGGCCTACCTCCTCACTTCACACACCACATCAATAAGGGCATCAAGTGCTTAGCCAATATATAACAATTTCTAGATTTATACTCAACCAGAGAGTTGAGTTGGTTCTCCCCTTGGTAATGACCTCCAAGTAGGATTGTCAAGAAAGGGTAAGGTGATCCACTAGGTAATGAAATCCCAGTCAGGCCTTATGTCAATTTATTTAGATGTTTGATTTGATGAAGGTGATTTGGTTTAGTATGTGATACAAGTGACGTTATGATTGAATTACTTTGCCTTAATTTAACTAACTGAGTTAAACATGCAAGAAACTAATGTATGCAGTTTATTTTAAACCCAAAATAAATTTTAATTTCATTTATGAGCACATAATAGAGAGAAGAGCATGTAGATGCAAAAAAATGAATCCCAAATAAAGACTCAGGTTCCACTAGGCATGCCAAAATGTTTCAATGAATTTTAGCTTATATTTTAATAAAGGAAGAGGAAGAAACTAGATACGGTTATCATTGAAAAACATATTTGATCGTCCACACATTGAATTAGATGATTGTGAAGAGATCCTCTTTGGCTCGGGAGGATGACCTAAAAATAAGATAGCACTAAATTAAGTGGTTGGTTAGATAGATAGCTGGGTGGATTGTCTAGCGCTAGCTAGATCCCAAAAGTAAGAACTTTCTTAGGGTCTGTCAGTCCACATTTTTTAAACAATTAAGTTTATAAAATAAAATATAGAGTACTTACATCAATAATAAAAAGGTACTAAAAAGGAAAACAAGAAATGATTGATAAATAAATAGACTAAAATGACTAATTATAGAAATAAGTGGGCCAATAATAATGCTAAACAGGTTGGGTATGCTTCAAAAAAATAGGTTGGGGGTCTGTGAACAATTAGATGAAAAGAAAGCTGGAATTGGTTGAGGATAGGTGGGTGAAAATAGCTTGTTTTTTCTACAATAGTGACCATCAGAAGTTGATGTGATCATTGGCAATTGAGGTGACCATTGGTGGTTGAACAGACCATCAACAATCAAGGTGAACATTGGCAATTACTGTGTGTTGGGTTTGGGTGATAAAAATTCTGATTGACAGGATCGTAGAAGGTAATTTTAGGAGGTGGGTTTATGCTAGGCTAATTGTGAAATGGAAACAAAGTATATGCAATAAAAAATGCATCATGTCTATGACTTAACCTTAGATTGTATAAGATATATCACACCTACAATTCTGATTGAGATACACTTGTTAAGCTGGAGCATGACCAATATGGGGATCCACTAGACTCGATTAGGGGATCACTTGTCACAACATATCATGCTAGGAAGGGTTCTAAGCCTATAGTCTAGCACAATCGTACAAAAACCCTAATATAGTCCTAAGGTTTAAAACATTCACTCTATTCTAATAACAGGAAAGTAAAATCTAATCTAGTTCTCACTAAATCTTGTGGTACAAACTAGGGGTTAGAAACAATAAAACAAACAACTACACTAAACATGTATTAGAAGACATATACTCACATCAATGTATACAAAATTATAAATACATAGAGAGAAGAATATAGATGCTTTATCTATCTACTCTTACAAAGGAGAAATAAAGTTAGGAATACTTATCTTTGAAGACAAACCTATCGAGCCTCAATCTCTCCCTTGGCCAAGGTGTTTTGCTATAAATTGTTGTGGTATATAAGGATAACCAAGATAAATTAGCTCTTAACTACATAACCTATCTAAGCATCCAAAAGACTTATCCACAAGATAAGATCCATAGATCCAAAGAAAGTATGGAAACCTAAGCTTTATTCCTCAAGCAGAATGGTCAATAAGCAGATGTTCACTCGCACTTATTCACTAATAATTCTTCTCTTATGAAATGGTGGAAAATGACCTTGTATATATAGGCAAATCTTGCTTTAAATCCTTCCAAGAACATCACTTGTACAAGGTCAACCTACTCAATCTAGTGTGTTTTTGGGGATAATTTGCTAGGTTTATGCTATGTCAACTGAAAGGCTAAAAAACCAAGAAAGTAAAGAATGCCCCTAAACTATTCTGGGTCGACCCAGTATAATCAACAGTCAAAAAGGATGTTAAATCAAGAAAAGGAGGATAGAAAGAGGAAAAAGATTAGAATGGGTAGAACTGAGAAGAATAAGCTTAGGGTAAATGATTTTAGGAGATAAGTGTGTAGATGGCAAGTGGTAAAAGAAATAACAATCTTATGAAGCACCAATGGTCTGCCCACCCCTTTCCCGATACACCTCTTAGGGCATGTACTCATAAAGATTGAGTCTTGACAAATTTTTGTAAGATACAAAGTTTCAGTAATCAATAAAAGTTTGAAAATATTATGTGTATACATATGCCCCACTTGAAGCTCATCATGTGTTATGTAAGTGCAACACAGGATGGTACTTTGAGATAAAACATGATAACACACAACACTGATGCTAAGTAAGGTGCAGTATGCAAAAATTAAGATAAATGGAAGGACTGGTTTGAAAAACACATACCTTTAACTTACCTTAGTGCCATAGATAAAGAAGTAGATTGTAAGAAATGTGAAGGTGTCCATTGTAGGGAACACTAGATGAACCTATAGAATTTAGTGCAAAAAATAGCCAAAAATTGAATTTTTTGGAAGATAGGCATATGATAGTGGAAAATAATCTCTACGTCGTCATGAATCTAATGCAGTTTATGGTTTGAAAAATGGATGAGTAGAAACAAAGATATAGGTAAAACAAGGAATCTATAGGAAAATAATTGAAAGATTTGAATTTGTAAAAAGTATTTTTAAATAGGATAAAAGAGAAGTTATTTGTTATTTTGACTTGTGAAGGAGAGAAAAGAGAGCTCTGGAAAGAAAACAAGCAAGGATGGTGAGGAGATGACATGCTAGGTGAGGAGGAGCTCCAGAGGCAGAAGTGGGTGTATTACAGGGATGCAAATAAGAATCTCAAACCAATTTTTAAAATTTGTATTGAATTAAGTGTAATTTTAGTAATTTTGATTTTTAAGTATTTTTAGATATCAAAATGAGGTAAAATCAGATTCTAGGAGTAGCAAATAGGAAGATAGGAAATAGGTTTGAAGGAATTAGGCAAAAACAAGAAAATTACACCTTTTCCAAAAAAGGAAGGGGTTGGTAGGCAAAAAGCAATGGATCGACCCAGTTGACCTAGTAGGCTGGAAAATATGCAAAATCCATAATGCTGAAATGGTAGGTATGGGTCAACCCTGACATTCTATAGGCCGAAATCTTAGTTTGGAGTTGTCAGGTGGTTCAAAAGGTCCAAAATGGAAACTCAGAACTAGGGAAGGGAAGATAAGGGGGTTGACTTAGATTTTTAAGTCAACCAGGCAAAAAGATAGAAAATTTTTGGTGAAACTAGTTTGACCAAAGAGCTAAAAAGATACAAAAAAGCATGTAAAAGATTTAAAGAGGGATATAATGGCCTAAAATGACCAAGTAAGGTCAAGAAGGATCAAGAAGGCTAAAAGTAAGCTAAAATGAATAAAATAAAGTAATGTAGGCTTGTTTTTTTAAAGTAAAAATGTAAAAAAATGTATTTTGACTATACATGATATGGAGGAACTAATACATCCTTTGTTATTTCTTGGGTATAGGGACAATAGAGATTTTAGTGACTTGTAGATGTAGCATGTGTATCGAAACTTCTAGATAGGTTATCAAATGGTGATAGAGCTAGACTAGGATCCATAGGTCTAGGCAAGATATCAGAGATGTGTCGGATCCCCCTCAGTGTTGACTTGTTAATCATGTTTCTCAATTAGTGGGAATGATTGACTAACACCTTCAAATGGGAGGTGGATGGGAATATAGTAGAGGTAGCTATTATGCTAGAAGAAGTCCATACCATCTTGGGGCTACCTATAGTAGGAGCATAGGTGATCATAGGGATACTAGATAGTCTAAAGGAGAGCCTTAGCCATGTGGTCTACAAGCTCAAAGATGATATTACCAAGTAGGAGGGTGAGTATGTCTGATGTCTATACATCACATATTCTAGATATATAGAAGGTTGTGATAGCCCTTGTGACACAACAAGTGTTATGTCACAAGCCAAATGGAAAGGTACCACTATTCATCGATTCTTTAAGCATGAAAATATTGGAGGAGTGAGTTATATATGACCTAGGCTCGATCATCTAGGTCCAAATAATACATGATATGTATGAGATGTTAGTCAAAGGGTAGAGGACCATGGAGTCGATCATATTGTTGACAGCTTGGATCTATGAGAGGTTTCTTATGTACTAGTTAGATGGGTTACCCCGTGCAATCGATGATAGGTTACGTCAAGTGAGGAGATGGAGGGAGGACTAGGTAGCATGGGTCATGCCAATGATATAGTCAGTGAGATGTATAGACATCATGTGGTAGCCAAATAAGCATATATCAACTACATGGGTGAGCCGACACATGGTTGCACTAGAAATAGAGAGGAAAGAGGTTATAGACACTAATTTTGGTGGAGAGAGCCACATCTAGTGGTACGAGTGCTAGGATTGATGGGTCTATCACATCCAGCATCATTGATACTGATGCCCAAGAAATGGGATCAACATGTGATAGAGCCACAAGGGAGGAGAGGACTCAGACCACTAGTAGTGAGCTCGACACTTAGGCCACATCAAGAGTGACCATAGACTAGTCAGGCACAACAAAGAGCTAAGTAAGAGGATAGGGATGTAGAGGTAGAGATACCAGATGTACCACTACCATCTCTACATCAAGATGAGTAGTGACCATCAAGGACACAACATCAATGGAGATAGGAGACATAAGAGAGAGTGGAGACTATTACCATCCCAGATGACCCCATAGGTGAGCCAGAAGAGATGATAGAGAGACCACTCAAATGTAGGTTGTGACTGACACGAGCCATGGTAGTGAAGTTTGAGCTAAGGAGATGGCTTATAGAGAAAGTTCTAGGAGGCCATGAAAATGGAGAGACTATGTTAGGCAGTCACATAAATGGTAAGACCATAGTAGCTGAGACACAAATAGGTAAGAAGATGATTAATTTATTACTTAAGTTTTTTTTTGAAAGTACAGATAGATAGATAGATATTATGAGATATAACAGTGATCTAATATCCATCATGTGGGATTTTGTAGGTTTACGTGATGACGAGGAGGAGAGATTGGGGTCCCTAGTGAGGGGATCACTCCATGACATCCTAGATGAGACTTTACAACCATACGACCCCATGAAATTGGAGGATATGAGTGTACCATCTACCCTAGCTCGAGCGAGCTAGTTTAAATTAGTTGGAGAGGTAGCAAGGTAGATAAAAATAGAGGGAGAGGATGCAACCACTAGAAATGATGGGTGTTAGGGAGATACAAACATGGTAGGCCCTAGCAGATGAGATAGTTACGCATATATATATAGTAGTGTAGATGATAGAGATTTAGACCCAGCTGATGGAGTCATAGATGTGGGCAGCACACCTATAAGGAATAGGTAGAGGGATTGAGATATTGGATAACCTCCTTATAATGTACCATTTAGAAGAGTCAGACTGAAGCCTCAGTAGGCAATGTGTCTAGGCCATGAGATAGATAGGATGGGACCTAGCCATAGAGTTGGAGCATTGTATATGGTTGTATATGTTGTATCAAACTCATGAGATATATATATGATGGATCATTTTGGAATATTGTTGTTGGTTGTGTATGTTGTCATTATGGTTGATTTTATTTATGTATTATGGTTATGGTTGTGGATGCTTTGGACATATTTCTTTCTACCACATGTATTTATCTTTTTCGTATATGCTATAGTAAATATAGGAGATGTGGTTTCTTTTCTAGAGAAATGGAAAACACATGCATGGTTAAAAAGAAAGAGGCAAAAGGACTTGGAAAAATATAATCAATTAATAAAATGTATTACACACTATTTCAAGATGGGAAATGTGTAATAACAAGAAATCACTAAGTATAAAGAACCAAGAAATGGCAAAACAAGATGGTAAAAAGGAATTTGTTTTTAAACCAATATGAAATATTTTTGCACCAAATTAAATCAAGTAAAATCATACTAAATATCACGTTGGGAAGTATGATAATAATGTAAAAAAATGGAAGGTATGTAAAAGGGCACAAATGGTATAAAAAAATAGATTAATTAAGTAAATCAATCATACTAAATCATGTTATGAAGTACGAAAGAAAAAAAAAAATTACAAAAGATTGGTCTTAAATTTGTCATACTAATTCAAGATGGGAAGTATGAAAAATTCAAGAAATGGTTAAAATCTTACATGCACTCAAAAAATAAGAAGATAAAAAAGTGAAAGAGAAATGAAGTAAGCATAAAACATACTAAATCAAGATGGGAATCATATAACATGACATGTAACTTCATAATCGATCGAGTCTTATCTCAAATTTAACACATGTAATTTGGATGGTGACTTGGGTATTGAAAAATTTTATGAGGAGGGGCAAGTCCTATCCATGGTCTTACACTATAACTACATAAAGATAACACCACTAGGGTGGAATAAATAGGTAAGTTAGGTAATAAAATGATGTGGATAATAGGAAGGAAAATATGGTAATTTATGAAGATGGTCGTGTCCTATCTGCAGTTTTATAATGCAACTCACAAATGAAATCCTAAGGGGGGGTGATCAGTACACCAAACAACAAATCTCAAGAGGAAATATAAGGGATATAAGGATTGAAAAAGGGAATGTAAAAATCAAGACTTAGGCATCTTATGAGAAGACCTTAGGAGGCAAGAGGCATACTAAGGATATGAGAAGACACTAAGTGACTAGTGTTCATCTATGTACAAAGGAAGCCTATTCACTATAGACACAAAGCTTTGTAGGTTAATTGGCATGCTACTAAAATCAACTCATGAAGGTAGATTGGTACAAGGAAAATTAAAATGTACCTACCTTCCCATAATGTATTCCTTGCTCTTTAGGACCCCTTATAGAGTTTTCATTTTACTGCAAAGAATGGGTACTTATCTGAGAAAGTAGGTAGCATTAAAAGATTTTTTTAATTCTTCTCTTCTAGTCTACTAGCCTACCACACCCTAAAGGAATTTGGCTCTATGTAAAGATGACTGTAGAGTTTGAGCTTCGACTAAAAGAAGGAGATGTGCTTTGAATCACGTATTTTTGTGTGATTAGACTTTTAAGAATATTTTGGCCTTTTGATACCATAGCCTTTTGTTTAAGTGATTTGATTTTTAACCTTCTTTTGAAATATTTTTATGATTTATCCTTCATATGGATTTAGAATCACCAATCATGATAGAGATAGTGATACACACGAATGAGTTGTAGGCTAAAGTTAAAAGAAGCTAAGTAACCAAAGATAAAGACTGGCTAGGACACTTAGACTTGGCAATGAACTAGCATGTGATCTTAATTCTCAACTGTGTATATGCTTATTTTGCAAAAAAAGGAAGAGGGAAAAAGGAGATCCAAAGTACACCGGTAAGAGGAGATAGTAATGAGATAGATTGTTTGCTAACTGGTCACATGGTAAAGGGAGATAAAAACCAAGGGGAATAAGGTTTGTATAACTAAATCACCATGACAAATTATTTGTGAAAAATAAGGATAAGGAAGCAAAATAATCATAAATATACAAGAAAGAGAGATTTTTTAGAAAAACTCTTGGGAAAAAAGGGAAAATCAATGATAAAGAAAAGACAATCATATGCAAAAATAAAAGATAAGATAAGCAAGATATAGTACAAGTAAGAAACCATGATATAAGAGAATCAAAAATTTGACATAATGTCAAATGATATAATAGATAAAAATAATATTGGAACACATGTCCAATCCAAACATAAATGTGAAAGCACCATGCATGTGCTCACAAATACTCATAAATTTGTCCACACACATTATCCAATACATCAAATAAATCTCTATGAAATTGTAATCGAATTGTTGATAAGGTTTCATCAATATTAAATGAATATTGGGAAAATATTTCTTTTCTGGTCTCCTCAATGGAAAAATTAGGAATTCTCAAAGGATCATGTTAAAGATGAAAATTAGGCAAAGGCTAGTCAAGAGAATGCATGGGAACAGGATCTATGGGAGAAGGAATCACTGGTGGAGAAGGATCCACAGGTGAAGGACTTAGGTGTAGAAGGATCCACATGTGAGGAAAGGTCCACAGGTGAAGGAATCATATGTGGAGGCACAAAAGGTGGTGAAGGGGCCATAAGAGGGGATGGAACCACTAGAGGTAGAGCCATAAGAGAAGAAGGAGAATCATTCTTGCAAGAATAGCCTGTGGTGGGAACAGAAGAAAGTCCAAGAATGGTTATAAGATGATCTTTGAGATTTTATTTTAGGATGTGATAATGATTAGTGTGATGGGTGTTTCATAGATGCCATAGATAATATATCTCGCCATACTTAGGCATATATTTAGGAAGCACCTTCAGGGAAGGTATGGTTTTGTCTAATGACAGTGAAGAAGGATGCAAGCTATCAAGATATTGTCATAACTTAAGATAATGGGTGGAAAAATGGTTATGTATCCCATGGAAGCAACAAATATGTTGGTGAGTGGTTTTTAGAGAATCACTCATGGAAGGAGGTAAAACAGGAGTGAAAAAAGCTGAAGAACACTCATCAGCCCATTTGGTGGGTAGAGGAGCCATCTTAGGCAAGGGAAGCAAACCATCACCAAGTGGAGGGGATGATGAGGAAGAAATGGAACTAGGTTCAATAAAAGGAGTGATAGTATCAGAAACAAGGGTAGGCTCAGCAATAGTATGAGTGGGAAGAGACTCAACTATAGTAGGCTCTACTAATTGAGGGATGAGATCTCTATAAGGTCTAAGGAGGGTTTCACTAACCTTAGGGGTAAACCAATGATGAGATTCAGGGAACCTAGAAAAGCATTAAGGCCCAGTCATAGCATGATCCATGAGCATATTCTTATATATCTCCTTAGAAACTAGAGGTGTCCGTACCATCCCTACCCTATGATAAAGGGGGAAATTACAAATCTCAAGAACTATAAGTGAAGGAAAATGATAAGATGCATGAAAAGACTCAAGTAAAGAATGATAATGGACAATATTGACATCATAGACTTATACAAGACCACCTAAAATGGATCATCTAAGGAATAACCATCATCATAATCTAGGGTGTGAAGATCAATGACACAGGTAGGGATAACCTTTTCATCTAATGAAGCATGGTGAATAGAATGCCTAGTCTTGGTCAAGACTATGGGAATGTCCTCATAAGGAGTCTTGTGAGAACAAGGTTACAAGGAAGCAAGAAGCTATGAGATGAGATGAGGTGAGAGATTAGAATTTTTTATCTTTAAGTTAATCTCATCAGGTTCATCATCATTTGAATCTAAAAGGTTAGGAGGAATGTTACCAATGAGTTCAAGATGCCCATTGTAACCTTGGGTTGAATTAATAAGAAATTTAAGAAGCTAAGACTCACGAAATGGAACATGAGGCAAAGGCTCAAGAGTAGGAATCTTGAATACACCACGATCTTGGAATTTTTTAAAATTCTAAGGCTAAGTATCACCTTGAATCCTGTAAATGACTCTATTTTGAGGAAATTTAATGCATTGGTAGGCAGCAGAAGCAATAGCTCACATGCGATGAGTGCACAACCTACCAAGCAAGATGTTATACAAAAGGAGGAAGTTAGAGATCATCACCTTCACATGAACGGTGATAGGTGGGATGGTAATCGAAAGCCACACACAACCTAAAGGAGGCATTTGCCTTCTATCGTATCTTTGGCATGTGATATGTGTAGACTTGAGATTGCATTCAGAATACCCAAGGGTCTTAATGAAATCAAGAGAAGTGACACATGTGCCAGAACCCTCATCAATCAAGGCATGCTTAACTTGGATATCACCTATTTGGATGATAATAAATAAAGGAGGATCATCTGCATGAACCAAAATCTTGTTGGGAATCATAAAAGCTATGGGAAAATTTAGAGAAAGAGAAGTGTCTATAGTTTTGTTAACGTTGATAGACATCTCTTCACATTATTACAAAACACTATATTTGGAACTAGATAAATTTTTTTCCCATCCTACAAGGGAGGATGAGGGATATTTATCTTGAATAAGAGCTGCATGAGATGGTTTCTATGACATTGAGAAGTCCTCATAAGCTCAAGGAATGGAATTTGAGATGGGAGATTAGTGAACTCCACAATGGGATCCCACTCATCATAACCCACAAGAAGGTTGTTAGATAAAGATGCATAATGGTTAAGGAGGTCCTTAGAAGGAGGAGCCGAAGAGCATTAGAATTTTTGTTGATAGGAAGAAGGGGAAGGTTTAGAACAAGGTAATAATTCATGTTTAGATGATGAACCAGTATGTTTAAGTTAATTTTGAGAACTGGAAGAAGTGTTAGAAGAAGCTTGATTATCATTAGCATTGGAAGATGATGGAAGAGTGGTAGGAATATAATGGGATGTGTTATCCAAGGGAGAATCATAAATTGGATCATCAAAAGTGATAAGATATTCTTGCCCCAACTCATTTAAATGAGTTGGAGAAGAATCCTGGATAACACAATATGTCTTATGGGAAGGAAGAGTGTAGATAGGTTGAGAATCAATGAAATCCACCACCTTTCACATATTAGTCATGTTAACCACATCCTCTTGGGAATTTGGTTTAACTAGACTTTCTATGTTGTTGGTGGAAGGGGTGGGCTTGTCTTGAGTGTCTTAAATCAGTTGATGATTAGGTAAAGGATATTTATAGATAGCCAAATGAGCATTTTCTTGGATCAAAACTTGAGTTTTATCATTTGATTTATAGTCCTTGAAAGCAATTTCATAGGCTTGTTGATGCTTATGGACAATGGAATCATGATCAAAATTAGGTCCAAGAAGAAAATCCATAGCTAAATTGTGAAGTTGTCTATAGGTCTCATGATAATGACCCCAACTAGCATGAAACCAAAAAAACTTTTTAGGATCATACCATGATTTCATAGTATAGGTAGGGTCAAGTTCTCATGGAAGAGGCCTGGGTAGATGTTTAAGCAATTCAGATGAGGATAGAGGTTTGTGAACATTGATGTTATTTGGTGAATAGAAATGAGGATTAGTATATTGTTGAGAAGGAGTTGGTTCTGAAGAAGGGTTAGGAATGATAGCTTGAACATTGTGAATGGTGTCATAAGAATTGGTGACACCATCATTGGTGATATTGAATTTTTTGTTCTTTAGCAATAAACAAGGACCTGTAGAAAGTTGGGGTGGCTTGAATTGACACATTAGAAAATCTTGACATTTAGCTTGGTCAATAGCCTCCTCCAAGGTACATGGAGAGAGAGCACAAACTTGATATTGTAATTTAAGAAAGAGAGCATTTGTAAAGAGATGAAAAATATTGCCATCCACCATGTTATGTTCACATTTGTTTGAGAAAGTCTTCCATCTCTTAACAAAGGCTTGGGCAGTTTCATTCTCATTTTGTTTGTAACTAATGAAATTGGCCAAAGTGTTTTTAGGAAGATCATTAGTTTGGAATTCTTGCACTAAAGCATTTACTAAGTCTTCCAAACTAGAAATGGAATGAGCTCTAAGTTGATTGTACCAATTCAAGGCATCACCCATGAGGGTTTTTGGCTAAGAGCTTGGTAGTGTTAAAGCTGTTTAATTTGACCCAATCCTTGTAAATATTTACAAATGTTTTAAGGTGAAGGTTAGGATTGGTTGACCCATTATAATAAATTGTAGGTGTTATACCTCCTATATCAATGTTGGCAATTTGAGTAGTGAGAGGTTTATTTTGTAGATGCTTGATGGTTTTATTGACTAAAGGAAGTTGATGAATGAGATTGCCTTGAGAATTTCAAAGAAGAGGGGGAACATTTTGGTTATGTGTGCCCCAAGCCATTGGTTATGGATAAGATTGAAGGTTAAGAAGATGGTTTTGCATTCTTATCATTTGATTTGTATTATGTACTTGAAAGGTATTCATTTGAATGAGAGTTTGTAATAAAATCTAGTGTGTTTGATTAACATTAGAAGCATTGGAATCGGTATTTGTGTTGGTATTAGTGGCTTGGGTACCACTATTAGTGTTGATATGAGCTTGAGAAGAACTATGAGAATTTGAGGCACTAGTGGCAAAATTTTCTTGTGAAGTAAAAGATGGACTAATGAATGGTTGAGAGGATGAAGCACTAGAAGTATGACTGCCTTGGGTAGAAATCAATGAACTAATGGAAATATTAAGGATAGTCGATCTTATGAAAGGCCCCATAGATGTATAACATGCCATGTTAGTTGAGATACTAGGCATGGAGGTAGAAGAGGTTAGAGAAGAAGAAATCATGGCATAAGAAGGAATTGAAATTGAAAGAAGAGGTTGCGAACAAAAGAAAGTGGTACCTCCAAGTCCTATTGAGAATATAGGAGTAGGTGAATGAGGTTATTTAGTTTAACCACTAATCATGAGGTTATAAATGGTAAAAGGATCCTTTCCTCAATGTTGAGGAAATATGTAAATAAAGAAAAGCATTTCAGGAGTATACTCTAACTTAGGTTGATCCTCTAAGAAAAGAGGGGGATTATGCTAGAAATAGATATTAGGAGGCATCCCATAGTTCATTGTGTGAGTGGCAATATGAACATTATTAGCATATAAAAGAGGATCCCTACTCTACCTATGGGAGACTCTATTAGGATTAGTTAAGCTCATCATGTATGTTGACTGTGACTCAATGTCATTACCAAATAGAAATTCCATGATGGAGAAAGAAGAGAGATGAGAAAGAAAAGGTAAAAAAGAGGTGATTGAAATAGTATAGGGTCGATTGGGTCGACCCAGTATATAAATAAGGAATGTAAAACTATACAGGGTTGATTGGGTTGATCTAGTATAGTGTACAAAAGGTAGAAAAAACACTGGATCGACTGGGTCGATCCAGTACAAAAAATAGGAAACTTAAGAAGCTTTAAAATAGATTACAAAATGAAACAAGCTAACTTTGCAAGTAATGAAAGTTAATAAGTACTGAAAGGAAACAAACGGTGAATTGAATTAACACTGGATAATCTAATTGAAACACACAAAACAAAATCTTGCACCAATGTCGACTAATGCAAGGTTTTGCACACATAATTGAGCAAAGAGAAATCAAATAATATGAAAAATAAAGATAACTAATTGGTCAACATGATTGTTAATTAGATTATTAATAATGGTTTTAAATGTGATTGGAAGTTGGTTATAAGGAAGGTAATAGATAGTAATCTAAGGATGGTTTCAAGTAGTTTGGGATGAAAGGGACTATAGTGGCAATGATACAGGATTGTTATTAGGGCCTACCCCCTCACTTCACACACTGTAGTGATAAGTGTGTTGGGTGCTTAGCCATAATATACCATTAACCATGCTTTATACTTGACCAGAGCATCAAGTCAGCTTCCCACTTAATGATGAAATCCAAGTAGGTTGGCCTAGGGTAGACAAATGTTAAAGTGTTTGTTTATGTTATGTGATTTGGTCATATGTGCATAAAATCAAAATAGTGAAACTAAGAGATTAATTTAAAATCCCATAATTAAACTATGTGAACTATTCTAAGCATGCAAACAACAAGAAAAGAAAGGTGTGAACTAATTACTAATAGATATGAGGTTAATTCCAACTTTGAAATAAGGTATAGTGTTGAAAATATATGTAAAAAATATAGAATAGGGTTGATAGGGTCGAACCTTTACTATAAAATCAAGGTCTAAAAATGAACTAAGTCAGTAGTGTCGATCCAATTATTTCAAACAACACACAGAACATAGAACTGGGTCAGCAGTGTTGATCTAGTTGATTATGCAAGGGCAGTTTTGAAGACTGCAAATTGTGAAAGGAAAGATAGTAAAAGAGAGAAATAGAGAAGTAGAAAGGAACCTTTGTGGATCAAAGATGTAATGAATAATATTGTTGGTCTAGAATTTGGAAGTATGCTTGAGAAACCTACAAAGTGGGTCGACAGTATCGATCAAGCTATACAGGAACCTATTGAAAAATACTAAAACTATAAAGGGTTGATTAGGTCAACCTAGTAGGTTAAACAAAATGTCTAAAAGTATGGAAACTTGTACTGGGTCAATCTAGTTGCCTATTCCTATAAACTGATGCACAGAGAAAAATAGTTGGGTCAATAGAATCGATCCAAAATGTCAAAAATATATAATAAAAATGATGATAAAATGAATAAAATAAATGAAGTAAAAGTGAACAAATCCTATAAGGATTAGTTTACGTCAGGGTCACCAGAATGTGTGTAATTGTAAATGCATCATGTCTATGAATTAATCCTAGATCGAATAAGATATATCACACCTACACTTCCAATTGGGATACACTTGTTAAGCAGGAGCATGACCAATATGGGGATCTGCTAAACCCAATTAGGGGATCATTTGTCACAACATATCATGCTAGAAAGGGTTTTAAATCCCATAGTATAACACATTCACACAACAAAACTAATGGATTCCTAAGGTTTGAAATGTTCACTCTATTCTAATAACAAGAAAGCAAAATTTGATCTAGTAATCAACAAAGCTTGTGGCACAAAGTGGGGGTTAGAAATAATAAAACAAATAACTAAACTAGACATGTATTAGAAGACATATGCGTACGTCATTGTATACAGAATCCTAAATACATGGAGAGAATAATATAAATGATTTATCTATCTACTCTTACAAAGGATAAATAAAGTTAGGAATACTTCCCTTTGAAGATGAACTCATCGAGCCTAAATCTCTACCTTGGAAAAGGTGCTTCACAAGAAATTATTATGGTATGTAAGGATAACCAAGATAAATCAGCTCTATGTTACACAACCTATCTAATCATCCAAAAGACTTATCCATAAGACATGATCCGTATCTCTAAAGAAAGTATGGAACCCTAAGCTTTATTCCTCAAGTAGAATGGTCAATAAGCAGATGTTCACTTGCACTTCTTTTCTAATAATTATTCTCTTATAAAATGGTGGGAAATGACCTTGTATATATAGGTGGATCTTGCCCTATATCCTTCTAGGAATGTCGGCTATACAAGTTTGACCCAGTCGACCTAGTGTGTTTTCAGGGATAATTTACTAGGTTTGTGTTAGGTCAGCCAAAAGGCTAACAAACAAAGAAAGTAAAGAATGCCCCTAAATTGTACTAGGTCAACCCAGTACAACCGATAGTCAAAAATGATGTTAAGGCAAGAAAAGGAGGATGGAAAGAGGAAAAAGACTAGAATGGGTAGGACTGAGAATAATAAGCTTAGGGTAAATGGTTTTAGGAGACAAGTGTGTAGATGGAAAGTGGTTAAAGTAACAACAATATTACGAACCACCAATGGTCTACGCAACCCTTTCCCAATACACCCCTTAGGGCATGCACTTAGAGAGATTGAGACTTGACAGGTTCCTTCAAGATACAAAGTGTCAGTAATCAATAAAAGTTTGAAAATATAATGTGTATATATAAAGTAATTGACAGATTGAAGATAAATACTTAGCTTATCAAAGGTTGGTCAGATGGATGGTTGAGGTGGTTGGATTTTTGATAAATTCTGGCATGATTTCATCAGAGTAATGATACTTGGTTATTGGCTAATGGACAGTAGCACCTTGGCTCTTTGTCATGATGGTTGGGTCTCTGGATTTTTAGAAGAATATTTGCAAAAGAAGCTTTGGATGCAAAATCTCTTGATAGTTGTGGATTCATTTTCACCTCTTTCTCCTCTCTTTTTATAGGCAAGGAAGGAGAGGTAAAATAGGATGTTAACAAGGAGTCCAAATTGTTGTCTAATTTTAACTTGTGCATGCATTAGCATGCATGCGTATTACACATTCTAATTATAGAAAAACAAGTCAGAGTGAAGGGTTAGTTAAATTCATTCAGATAATGGAACCTGACCATTGATGGTCAAGGTTACCATCGGTGATCAGTGTGACCATTAGTGGTCAAGGGTCAAAATAAAGTTAGGTTTAAAGGTGGGTTTAGCCTGTAGGTCAAATTGACTAGTGTTAGGTCTAGGTTGTGGTCGAATGGTCTAGGTTGGGCCCAAAGGGATCCTGAGGTGGTCCAAGGGAATTGTAACATTCAAACCATCATGTGTATATTTTTGGTGTCTATAAAAGAAAAGATTCAAAAAAATAAGAAGTGATGATCTCTCAAATCAAGTCCAACACTTCCTCCAAAAAATCTAAATATATGATCATAAAAGATAAATATATTTTTTTTAATTGTAATAACCTAGGTCATGTTGTTATGAATTGTAAAAAAAAGAGCACATGATCTTCTATATGGAAAATTTAATGACAAAGCAATGGCAATAAAAATAAAGGAAATTGATCAAGGAGAAAGCAGTCCTTCCTCAAACAACAAAGAAGTGGATCATAAAACTGATGAAGGCTATCCTTATTAATATTGTTCCTCACCCTATTTCAACACTAAGGGGTGGATAATAAGGATTAGTGTTTCATGTGTGTGTTAAAATAAAACAAATGAGTTTTTATGTCAATAGTAAGATATAATAATCTAATTATTCATATGAAACTCTAGAAGATAGGAGTTTTAGAATATTGTTAGGAGCGATATGTGCTAACTCCTAGTTTTTAGGAGTCTATTGAACTATATATGTAATTACCTTATTTATAATAATATGTTTTATTTGTTAAAAAATTTGGATTCCTCAAAATTGGTATGATGGTATGAAGGAAACCTTTGGAAACAAATGGTGCTTCAAAAGGACTTGCCCATCTAGGTTGGTGAATAAGCCAAATTTGTCGTTAAACAATATTTTTCTCTGACACATATCAAGATGGCCCCCTCTAGAGATTTTTATGCTTGGTTGAAGCTATCTTATGCCTTTACAACATGGTACTTTGTCAACTTAGTGAATCACATATATGATGCATAGCTCTTCACCATTGAATCATAACGAATTGACTTAGAGATTCACACTCTCTAAAAGATGTATGGTTATCCTGGAAAGAAGCCATACAGAGAAAAGCATGAGACTAAAATAAGTGAAATCAATGTTAACCAAATCATGGTTAGGCAAACTATTCATAATTTATTCTATATGTTGTGAACTAAGAAGAAAGCTTTAGAAGGTGCATAACATGTAAAAGAGAATTTTCCTCTAGTACTACCACTTGATAAAAATAAGTGAGCTAAGCATGATGCTAGCATAAGTTTGTGGTAAGAACCACCAAAATGGCAAAGTAATTCCCAAGGACCACCACCAAGGGTCTTCCCATCAAGGGCATTACCACCAAGGGCTTCACCCAAACAAGATACACTAGAAAGATAATTGGATGATTTAGCACCATCACCACCAACTAATCTATTGGAACAAGAAGAACCTGAGGGTCACATCGAAGAACTAAAGGAGTCAGACTCAAAAAAAACCCTCCCCAACATAAGAGGAGGAGACCACCCTTGAAGAGGTGCAATTGAATGTGGAAAATCCACTTGGTGAAGAGAGGGATTGTTTTAAAAATAGAATGAATGATTGGTATGGACATTAGCAGCATTTCATTGGCACTAGATATAGATGTTGAGATTCTTGATCAGGATCTCCTAAAAGGGAAAAAGTTGATTGACTCCAAATTTCAAACACCTTTGGTTGATGTAACCACCAACTTGCATGCACAATACCATATAGGCATTCTAGATAGGTTTATATATTTATATTACCATTTTCATCTATAAGATGCAACTATTGACACCAAGCATCAGATGTCTTTTCTCTTGAACATGTACAATGAAGAACACCATTTTGAAATACCCCATGATAGCCTAGTTTTATATTCTCAAGAAATGGTGCTACCCTATCTTATTTGGGTTGATCCCCAATAGCTCTCTCCTCTACAAACTAACACCACATTTTTTAAAATGGCCTTTGAATTCACATGATAGAATGTGCTTTTAAATTTTGATGCATGCACTGCAAAGAAGAAACATGGCTAGGTGATGGAGATGTATGATAAAGAACTTACCACTCAAAACACACTTGAAAGGGAAGTGGCCATGCTAAAATGACACTTGGAAGATGCCACAACAACAAAATTTAAATATTTAAATCTATGTAAATCTATTTTGGGCTTGGAACCAACATTAGTATATGGGGTCCTTTAGAGGGCGAAGTTATTGATAAATTAGAGACTCGTGTAAATATCTTGTTAAAGCAGTGCAAGGAGTAGCCTATGCCTATAAATGAAGCATTATGGTAGGATGAACAATTTATAAAAGCAGTCAAAGGTTGCAAACATGCCCTCTAAAGGGTTGGGGAAGTGATCTCCATCTTGGATGGGATTTTTGAGAAACTGGCATGACCTAGTAAAATTTTAGATGCCAAACTTTAGGCAGAGGAGTGTCAATGATAGCAGTTGGTAGATGTTTCCCTATTAATAAAACATTATACCAAACATACCAAGGCATTTAAATATGTCCAGACAATGAAAGAAATAATAAACGTGCATCAACAATAAATAAATTGTAACTTTTCAACTCTATAAATATAGGTTTTAAATGAGGTCACTATGTTTGAAGAGGTCCAAAAGGATGCTTCCACATCCCTCAACCAATTGGTCACTAAGGCAAGTGATTGTCCCAATCAACCTGAGGAGTTGAAAAAGTTGAAGGTGGTGATCAAGGAAATAAAAATAAATTTTCTTGGTAAATTGTCACATTAGGAAGGTATCAAAAGCAAATCGCATAAGTTGCCCTTGAAGTTTTGGTTGAGGCTGAGACTAGTGCTTATTTTGGGATAGACTAAGAATGTAGTGTGAAGTGATGTTGGACCCTAAATTTTGACTAAGTATTTTGGATTTTGGCATAGAACCATATTGTCACAAGAGGAGCATGGTGCAGGAGGACCATGGGGCAAAACTAGCTCAGTGCAAGAGGAACATCGTGTAGGAAGACCATGGCATGGAACCAACTTGACATGGGAAGACAACGATGCAAAATATCATGACGTGATAATACCCAATCAAAGAACAAGCATAACAAATGGAGGACCTAGGAGCAAAGGACTCGGTATATTAATGAAAGACTTGGGTAGCACAAGGGAAGTGATAAATAGTTGAGGAGTAATTATCAAGGACAAAATAGACTTTAATCATAACACGAGTTTCACACTAGTCCACAAAAAGGATGACATTTGGCAATAAGGATCTATCATGATAATATAGGGGCATGAAGGCCTGGGGCCTTAGGATAAAATAAGTAAATGACTGCCATGACCCTCAATCTACTTTATCGTTGGCTAGTCACCTAAGTGTCATAAATAATGTAACAGCTTGGTTAGGGAAAACAAGTATAAATACCCCTATGTAGAGATGTGTAAGACTAGTTGAACATTGGTATGTAGAGATTGTGGTAATAGCAAAATCATGGAAGTTGCTACTATTTCTGATGTTATGTTACAGTTGTTAGTATAGTCACAACATTAAGTTATCAATACATTTTGTTATGTAATATGTGGTTTGTATTTGACTAAAATGAATAGAATATGCATTGTACAAACTTGTGTAATAAACACTTTGAATCTCATAACAGTTATATTCATATTCATGTTTGTTTACATAGTTGAAACAAGGTTCAAAATCATGTATTTCCTTTTTGTGTAATCAATAATTAAGATATATGAATAAACACCATTATATGACAAGTGTGTCACTGCGTAATATAACCCATGGGAATTGGTTCCTTGATGTGTGCTTCAAGTGAGCATGCAAGAGTTCAGTCTTGCATGAAATACTAGTGAGTAAGCTTGTTGGGAACTAGACACTTTACCACCTTAAGGAAAAGTTGATATAAAATCCCAACACCTTGTATCAAGGATATAATCCCTTAGCATATAAATATGGGATGTATCACTTAGCACATTTTGTAGAATCCCCAATTTGGGCTTCATTCTCTTATTGTCAAATGCATTAAGAGTGATAGCTAACTATATTATGATTTAATGTTTTTTATAAATTTCGTATTACCATCCACAAGAAATTGACAACATTATTAAAATATAATATAATTTTTCAATAAAATCATCCATGTTAAAAATGGCACATGTTAGTCTTTCCAAGTAAGTTGTTAAATGGTTATTATGCATATGTAAGTTTTTACATTGTATGATATGAGGACATCATATCAATGCATATGTTTGATAATTGTTATCTATTTTTTCATACATTTGCATATGTTTATCATTGTGTGTTTTTTATCAATGACACTTGTTTATGAATGCTAAATGTTTATTAATGCCCCTTGTTTATGCATAAATTAATAAGTCTATTTTTGTTAGCTTGCTTACTTCATATATGATGTCCAGGTGGAAGAGATTGCTATCTCTTATAGCAAAAAATCCATGTCCTTATGATTTATCTTCCAATGAATTGGATTTGAGTGAGGTGAAGTACAATCTTGGAAATGATAAAGATATTATTTTCTGGATAAAAAGAGACCATATAGAAGACTTATTAAGTGGTGAATGTAAGAGATTGGTGTATCCCACCACCTTTTGTATCAATGATATTGCATTTCATCATGTGCCATATGACTTGCAACTAGTTAGGATTGATTGATGTCTTGAATACATACTGTGAGTATGGTGTCTTATATTTATTTTTCAAAATACGAATTGGACTTTTTTTAATTCTAAAATATATATATAAGTGTATGTATGGCCCCGATGATTGATGAAGATGATTTAAATTATGACATTTAAAATTTTAATAAGGTTGGTATTCATAGCCGAGCTAGCTGTAAGCATTTAAATCATGTATGATAATGTCATTTTTTTATCCTTGTGTTGATGAATATGCAATAATAGGCTTTGATTACTTATAAAAGCATGGGAGATACAAACTATCAGGGCATGGTTTTCCATAATCAATAGATTGATG